>JAYMTA010004378.1:0-12720 GCA_036897625.1 Pelargonium cotyledonis | reverse complement strand
TGGATGTAACGGCAACTATTGCCGAGGTTTTTATCGAGAAAAGGTTATCCTCAAAATTTAGAATCAGCACATGTAGGACTTGGGTATACCCGGATTTCTATGTTATTGTCTGGTTCTCCAGTGATGTGTTTTTTACTCACTTATGTAATGTTTTCTATTATTAATAAAATAAGTAATATTTCCGTTAAAAAAAAAAACTTGTTAGAGAAATAATACTTGAAACCAGGACGAATAATCTATCACGAAAAAATATTGATCATAAGGATCGTACGGGTACACAAATTATAAAATTTGACTCATACCCATCTTTTATTTGTTATGCTCTATGTTCGCTAACTACCATTCTCAGTTTAAAATTAATGTTTCATCAAGATTAGATGAAACTGCCTAAAATTTTCAATTAAGTACTAAATGGACCATTATCTCTGTGCATATATTACTTTTTGCTCTTAATTCACCGTTAAAATCTTATACTTCCTCCGTTTCATAATGAGTGTCTTGTTTTTATTTTTTACAAAAATTAAGAATTATAAAATAATTTAGTGTATTTTCAATATAATCCTCACTTTCTTCACCTACACTCCATGTGCACTCATGTGCAGATTTGTCCATGTGTATTAGTGATAGGGTAATATAGAAAGAACACTAATATAATAACATAAAAATAGAAACAAGACACTCATTTTGAGACAAAAAATTTAGATAAATAAGACACTCATAAAATGACGGAGGGTGGATAAAAGTCCATGAATAAAAAATAACTAACAAAAATTGGAAGAAAAAAAGAATCTAAAGTTACTTTGAATCGTCAACACGTTGCCTATGATGGAAAAGTCATAATCGAGAGAAAGAGAATCAAATATTGAATAGAAAATGATAGGATAAGCATTAAATTTGGAAAACTCAATATCAGAATTTACAGTTTTATTGCTAGATTCTGTATTGTAAAGTAGCTGTTTTTTTAGCAGTAGAGTGGCAATTATGTGCTGGTACCACATTTCTGGAGTCGTCGGGTCGGTCAGTGCAGAGAAAGAGGAAGGGAACGAGCAAATTCGCAAGATATTCACATTTTGTACTGTGATTCAGAGCCAGAGAGAGAGAGAGAGAGAGAGAGAGAGAGAGAGAGGTGCTATAAAGGGTCCGTATCTGTGTGGCGCGTTAATGGCGATCCCACAGCGTGTTGTGTCGTCCTCATAATCCATAAAAAGCAATAATATTTATCGATCAGAGAAGATGGGTCACCAGTACCACCACCACAGCTCCAACGATGGAGTTTCTCAGCGAGTCAATAGCCCTCGTCTCTCGGGCCCCATGACTCGCCGAACTCACTCCTTCAAGCGCCAACCCAACAACACCAAGAACAGTAACGGCACCGCCGATTCTGTTTTCGCCACCCACCACGAGATTGATTTCCCGATCAACTCGCCCAGATCTGAGACTGTCAGCGAAGAAGCTCACTTGGTCCACAGAGTTCATGTCGGTGCGTTGAAGGCTCTGTTGAAGAAGCCTGTTGGATCTCTGGCCATGGATTTCGGCCTGATCAGGGGGAAGAAGAAGCTCGGCCATTGGATGTTCTTGCTCTTCTGTGGGGTGTGCTTGTTTATGGGTGTTTTTAAGATTTGTGCTAATGGGTGGTTTGGATCTGCCATTGAAAGAGCTGGGTCGATTCAGGTTGGTCTGGTTCTTATATCTTTTTATTGTGTATTGCATTGCTTACATCACAGTCATCACTGTGTTCATACTTTAAAGCAATTCTCTGTGGCCTGTGCATACCTAAACTGAAGTTGATGTATTTGGATTATGTTTGTTTTCACAGATCACTGTATTTGGAATTGTTAACTTGAGTTCATATGATTGAATATCTTAAAGGAAAAAAAGATTATGTTTGTTTTCACAGATCACTGTATTTGGAATTGTTAACTTGAGTTCATATGATTGAATATCTTAAATGAAAAAAGATTTATTAGATGAGATGAGACGATTAACTTTTTAGATTTAAGTATACCCTCTACAACAAAGATACATGTGGGCAGGAACTAATCAGATTTTGTGCTTGTTTTTTGAAAGTAGCGAATTTAAGGCATATTGGTGAGCTTGGGAATGTACAAGAGAGAATTTCTGTTTTTTGAGCTAACCCAGATTTATGAGACCACTTGTTTGGTACTAATTATACTATGTTATCTATTTCTGGCTTGATCTTCGTTGTTGTTGGGCTGTCTTGCACTGTTGAATTGCATTATCTGACTGATTGCTTTGCCAAAATTGTTTCTTACCTGAATCGTTCTACCTTTATTTTTAGGAATTACCACACTCCACTGGTCTAAATACTATGGATTGGAGCTCTCATGATTACGGATACAAGGAGGAAGGAAGCATGGTTGAACGCACTCTAAGAGCAGTGTCATCTGGAATATTCAGTAACCAGAACTTCGAAGTAAATTCTCAGTTCCACCTTATTCATGTTATGCGTGTGTGTAGATAGGGATAGAGAGAATGGTGCGGGAGGTCAAGATTTTAGTCTATCTCATCTAAGTATTTACAAATTTCTTAATCCTTTCCAATATCTGAAAACTGAATGATTTCTGGGTTTTGTTGTTTAATTTTATTTTGGAGAATGTGCTTATTACTCATATTTTCAATTTACTTCTTTGCAGTACTCTGGTACTATCTGGTCCAAACCCGAAAGTGAGAATTTCACTCAGTGCATTGACCTGCCAAGTAGTCACAAAAGTATGAGCCTTATTTCTCTAAATAAACAACTTTATGTAAATATATCTAGTGCATGTATGTGAGAAAATTTATTTGATGTTTTCATGATATCTGAACTATAGTTATTGCATCTCTTGGCAGAGCTAGATGCAAAGACTAATGGTTACATTCTCATAAATGCTAATGGAGGCCTGAACCAGATGAGATTTGGGGTCTGATTATTTATTCTGATTTTTTAGTAGGTTTCCTAGGTCACACAGAAATTGTAAACTGATATACAATTAATTCTTACAGATTTGTGATATGGTTGCCATAGCTAAGGTTATGAAAGCAACACTGGTCCTTCCTTCTCTTGATCACACCTCGTATTGGGCTGATGATAGGTTTGTTCTTCATCTTGTACTGACATGTGCAAACTTGACATCTCTTGTATCATGATGAAACAACTCATGCATCAGTGAATTTGCCCAAAGTCTATAACATATACATTCAAGTTGTTAATTATCTAGTTAGAGCCAACTGATCTTTTCTCTTTTATTATTTTTTACAGTGGCTTTAAAGATCTATTTGATTGGCAGCACTTCATTGAGACACTGAAGGATGATGTTCACATTGTTGAGGCATTACCACTCCCTTATGCTGGAACTGAACCTTTTGTTAAAACACCAATATCTTGGTCTATGGTATAATAAAATTTTCCATCTTTAAGCATCATTTTGTCTATGTTTTTAGAGGTGCATTATGTTGGCATGTTCCTGGGAAGTTGCGTTGTTTTGTGACCATAATTAGTTACAGAGAGAGAGAGAGAGAGAGAGAGAGAGAGAGACTGGGAAGTTGCGTTGTTTTGTGACCATAATTAGTTACAGAGAGAGAGAGAGAGAGAGAGAGATGGACCTCATTTGCATCAAGGAGGGGGTATAAATGGAGTGCACAATTATCATAAATAATGGGCAGTGAAAGTTCAATTATCCTTGAGGGCACGGAATGGACCAAAAATGATTATGTTGTATACCTTAGAGCTATATATAATTCATAGGGATGGTGAGATTGAAGAGGACTAGAACTGGAACTATTACAGGAGGCTGAATGGAGGATACTTCAGGGTTCTTTATGATAAAAGAATTCATTAAAAATTAAGGGTATGCTCCATTGGACAACTATACAGTTGAATGGCTAGTGGAAGTGAGAATGAATAGGTGGTTGTTTGATAGTATTAGGAATGATTAAATGAGCTACAGTTAGGGTTGCTTCAATTGATAATCATACGAGCGATATCTGCCTAAAGTGGTTTATACAAGTGCAGTATGGATGGTTAATGCTCCATTAGGAAGGATGAGAGAGAGTTCAATTAAGATAAAACAAATAAAGCTAGGGGAGAGTTAAGTTAACGTGAAACCATATAATAAGAAAATGCATGATAATGCAAGACTTTATTTATAATGTAGCAGTAGATAGGATGCAATGGAGAAGGAGAATTCGAATGGAGGATATTGAAGAGTTATGTTGAAGGACTCTCGTAGCCAACCCAATCTAGTTTAGGGAAAAGGCTTGGTTGTTTTTGACCTTATATTGCATCATCTAACTACCTATAACTTTAATTCTTTAACCAACGAGAATAGGTATTTATTCATTTTATTGATTATAGAACATTTTACTTAGAAGATCATCATCTGGCCATACCCAATATTTGTACCTCATATTATTCTCTCTCATATACTGATAACATTCAACTTCATTCTAGTTATTTACTTCACTTTTGTTTACTGTTTACAGGCTAGTTATTACCAAAAAGAGATCCTTCCACTTTTGAAGCAGCATCACGTAATATATTTTACTCTCACTGATTCTCGGCTTGCCAACAATGGTCTCTTAAATTCCATACAAAAGCTGAGATGCCGTGTAAATTATAGGGCATTAAAATATTCAGCTCCTATAGAAGAGCTTGGCAACCGTTTGGTTTCTAGAATGCGTCAGCACAAAAGCCCCTATCTTGCTCTGCATTTGAGGCAAGTTCTGATTATACTCATACATATATTGAAACTGAATATTCCCTTTAGATTGAAGTGTGTCAGCTTTTGCTGATCAAGAGCCCAATGGTTCAAGCATCACACTTCTTTAGTGGATTTTGTGGGTTTGAAACTTTTTGGGTGGGGTGGAGAGGGGTTATGGGAACAGGGGAAAGCAACTAGGGAAAGTCCATTTAAATTTCAACAGTAACTCGGTCCATAGGGCCAATTATATATTTATTTACTACTCCTTGATCCTTGTGTCCCAAAATTAGTATCATGTTTCACTTGAATTTTTGTCCTGAAATTAGTGTCCACTTTCTTCTTTTAGATAGTTAGTTATGCATGAATTGTTGGCAGAATCTGTATAATATGCTAGTTAGTATCCCTTAACACATAATCACGAGGAGTATGCTCATGATTTTTCTTAGAATTTAAATAAGGACAATCAATCACTCATTTTGTGACGGATGGAGTATTTTTATTATTATAAGTAGCTCTCTTCCTTATAATTTTTTTTTTACTTATTTGCTCCCTTTTATTATAATGGTGAAAGTCAATTGAAGTTTATGCTCTGGAGGATGCGATTAATTTGCTATCTATCTTCTAGTTTGTAATCATCAAGGAGCAATGAAGCATCTCAATTATATACTTTACCTATAAAAGGGGGTTTATCTAAAATAAATTAAAAGGGGATTAAGTAAAATAGTTTGGATTCTTGTACAAATATCATTTTTAATTATGTTCTCTCCTTTGATATAGGTATGAGAAGGACATGCTGTCATTTACCGGCTGTAGTCATAATTTGACAGCAGAGGAAGATGATGAGCTGTATAAGATGCGACTTGCAGTTGAACATTGGAAGGAGAAAGAAATCAACGGGTCTGAGAAAAGGTTGCTTGGTGGTTGCCCGTTGACCCCAAGGGAAACTGCTCTTTTGCTCAAAGGTCTGGGTTACCCGTCCAGCACCAGAATATACTTGGTAGCTGGGGAAGCTTATGGGAACGGTAGTATGCAATATTTGAAGGACGAGTTCCCCAACATATTTTCCCATTCTACTCTTGCTGCAGAAGAAGAGCTCAGACCATTTAAGAATCACCAGAACATGTTAGCTGGTATAGACTACACCGTGGCCCTTCAGAGTGATGTCTTTGTTTACACTTACAATGGAAATATGGCAAAGGCGGTCCAAGGTCATAGGCGCTTCGAGAACTTCAGGAAGACTATCAGTCCAGACAAGTAACATTCTAACCTCGCTTTTTTCCCTTTCTTTACCTTTGTTAGTATTGTATTTAGTTCGAGAATTCAGAATTGCAGCATGATACTCATTATTTTTTCGATGCAGGATGAATTTGGTAAAACTCGTTGATGACTTTGACGAAGGAAAGATTACTTGGAAAAAGTTTAGCTCAGAAGTGAAAAAGCTTCACGAAGACCTTGTTGGAGGTCCATATCTAAGGGAGGCTGGAGAGTTTCCGAAGCTTGAGGAAAGTTTTTATGCTAACCCCTTACCAGGGTGCATCTGTGCTAGAAAACAAAAAAGGTAGTAGCTGATCACACGGTTACTTGCTTTACACCGCTTGAGTTGTGCCGCACACAGAAGAGATGAATGGGTGTGTGAGGGATTCTTATTCATCTGTGCAAGGTTCAATCTTGCCACTCAATGTCGAGGAAACGCCATGTTGAACTAAATAGAACAATGAGGTGAGGAATGATCGCTGCCCGGCCCTATAATATGTTCCCTAACCAAAAGGTGGGTTACTGCAGGGAAAGTGTTAAAAGGATACAACTGAGTCTAACTTCCATAGAATGACATAACATGGCTGTATTTTATTTTCTTTTGTGAGGAATTGGGAAAGAGGCTTGGGTTGTAGATTCTGGAGCAGTTTTGTATTGGTTAGGATAACGAATGATTGTATGTACTACCTGTGCACTGCACATCAATAAAAAAAAAATATGGTATGGTTATAAAGAATTTATAAAATGTTACATATGTAATGCATGCAGGGATAATTACAAATTGCTATCTATAATTAATACTTAAAACTTATTTTCCTAACTATTGACTCTCTCGTACTTTTCATTACACTTTCCGTCTAATGAACCGTTAGTTAACACGTATAATGACCAAAATATTCTTTGTTCATTTTGACTATTAACTAATGTATTTTTAGATTTGTGTTAGATTTGTTAGTCCAATATAAAAGTTTGTGTTAGTTGAATAAATTTTGAATTTATGTTGGTTGAACAAAAAATAAGTTTTCGGCTACCCTTTAAATTTTCCAGCGAAACTTTAAATAAGAGTAAAATTGTCATTTCAAAACCTTTTTAAGTCATGTACAGTGCACATGATGAGAAATAGTGTTTTTTTGTCAAAATTAAATCACGGAATGAATGAATGAAAATACAAGATAATCAATAGTTACGTAAAAACAAAAATACAAGGTAGTCAGTTGCAAAATATGTCAATACAGAGTAGCCATATGTAATTATTACTAAAATGTAAAATTGAAACTGCCTCTCCGAGTTCTCACCGCGACAAGACTCAACGGGGTTATGTTGAATTCTAACCTGATTTCCATAGTTTGCTACTCAAAGTCAATCTTGTTAGATGAGAAATCGAAAATAAGGCAACAAACACCAAGACAATGCGAGTGCATATTGAAAGGGTATTGATTTAAATCATCAGTTAACCCACAAAAGTTAATTTGGGCAATCAGAAGCTCACAAATATGTAACCCAAAACATACAAGTTCACAACCAAACTGTATATCCCAAACGTTACAACAGAACTGTGGGCAGTAGACATACATGGCACTCTATACTTGCAGAATAGACTCAACAAGATCCTGGAGTGCCCCAAGCTCTCCCTTGTCAATCATCCGGAATTCCTGCGCCACGGTAAAATTATATATTAGTACATGGATATCACTAAATATACCAAATTAACGATCTTCCCCCCACAGACACACAGCAAACTCAGTTCAGTTCAAACACTCGGATTTAAAACACTCACCCATGTAAAAAGCACAAAATGCTTGAAACAAGTGTTGAGATGAGCTTCTTCTTTCAAACTCACAATCTTCTGAAAATGTGAGTGATAGATGTGGGCGTAAACACGGAACAGCCTTTTGAATATTGTCTTGACAACGTCTCGGAAGTTTGCTGGGAAGGGTGCCCCTATATTAAATACCAGAGCGCCAATGATAAATTACAACTGAAGATAGTTTGATCAATATGCTAGATCACAAATTTTAACTCACCCAACTTCTGAGGAAAAATTGATTCATCATCTAGCTGACCCTCGATCCAGTCCATCAAATACTCAACATATTTTGGGGCAGACACCGCTATTGGTTTCTTAATAGCAACCCCATCAGCCCATCTGTACTCATATCTGTTGATAATTTAACTGAAGTGAGGACAAGAAGTTGAATTCATGACAAACTAGACAGGCATGCAGAGTTAGGTTCTGTCTAACATCATTGGTGGAAGAAAGTGTTCTGATCAAGCATACTTGTGAAAGTGATATAGTGATTAATGAAAATAAAAGTTGACCACTTCATGCATTACAAAACCTTTATAACTCATTTGAAATAACTGAGTGATTTCTTCATCCTTGAAACTCAGAAGCCTGTCCTTAACCCCTTTCCCAAAATATAATACCAAGGAAAATTCCTAAATTATGTTGGATCAGAGTTATTTTTTCTCACATTTAAACAGGACAAAACTTTGTTGAAACTAAAAATGATGGTAAAGAAGATCTCGAACACCTAATTTTGATTGCAGTGGTACATCTGCCTAAATCACTAGCAGTACACTAATTGATTTAGAAAAGAAGTGCATGCATACATTACCCCATCATCTCAAAAGATAAAAACAAAAAAAAAAAAAACAAAGGGGCCATAGCTTGTAAGAATGCTACCTCAAACATTGACCATATAAAACATGTTGCTGAAAATAAATTTTAGGGGAGCAGGGTAATACAAACAGAAAACAAATAAGATTGCATTGACAGTATACTAGAAGCAAGACAAACAGAAATGATTGAGATGTAGAAATTGATACTTTGGTCCTGCTGACATTGTTGGGCAGTTGGATGGACTGCAGAACTCAGTAAGAGTACCATACAGTATGTTCACTTGGTTGAAGAAATCTACCGCTGTAAGACAAAGAACACAAATAAATAGAAGTTGAATGCAAATTGCAAACCCCATTTACTCTTCATGCTCATTAATTGCATGGGAAACAAATATATAGACACGTGCAAATGACTATAATGGCCCGATTGAATTTAATTTGAAATCCTGGATTTGAACAAAATACAACGTTTGGATGCACAATTAATTGGATTTAGATTTGGCTCAAATCCAATAGGATCCAAAACATGCCTATAACAAAGGATTTCAAATGATAACTCGTACGTTGTCAATTAAAATTATATGATTTCTTAAACATTATATTTGTATTTGAAAGACAACATTTCAAGTCCCAAATTTCAAGTCAAATCTAAGTATCCATTCGCAACCTAAAGGCATTTGACAAAGTGCAAAAAACAATTTTTCTTTTCATATCGTATACTTTTCAGGGAAAAACATACAAACAAACAATAGATATTCAATTACAGATCAATATAAAAATACTACATCTGTTATCGTATCCAAAATAACTCCGTTGTACTCAAAACATATCTGCCTGAAATATTTGATTGGAAACATCATAACAAAAAAATTTACATGGTATCAGTAATCGAATGGTCAGGAAACTGATGCGTACACAAGTCTTACCGTTCACAGCGAGCCACTCATTGATATCTTCTCCAGGAGGTAGTTGGACAGCTTCTCTCAAATTTCCACTTCCCAGGGTGGCATCAATGTGTTTTTGAAGTTGAGCACCCTGCATTTGGAGATAGGACATACTGGCTGAACTCAAACAACAGGTTATCACCAAAAGAAATGTTCAAACTTTGCCACACAATCAGGTGGTTATAAAGGAAAGGGGATAACCTTACTTCCTGATAGAGCACTCTTTTTGGGTCTAAATGTCTTCTGGTTTCTGCTCAAGTCCAGTTTCGGAGATAATTAATCACCCAGGGAATAAATAGGGAAAGTTTTACAAATTAATGTGAAAAATGCCATTCATAGAAGGAACTCAACACAGGTAAGCAATTACCAAGAAAGAATTATCACTATAAGAAAACATTAAGATTAACAGCGAGGCATTGCCTTCAGTAACTATACCCATTAAAAAAGACAATGATATACAAATCTTCAAATTCGTACTTTTGAATGTACAGTTATTAAGTGGCTGCAGTAACCCATTCAGGGTCTAATTGTTTAAGCAATTCCCTCTATCAAATGAACTGACAAGTACATCATATCAGTTAGAGTTGGACTTTTCCTCTGAGGGGTATAGCGGTTGTGTAGGTCTCGTAATATGGTGACACTTTGCAGGTCCAAAGCTTACTTCGTTCTTGGTCATGCTTCATTAAATACAGTGAAATTTTACAAAAAATAAAATAAAAGATATACATATTGGTTCTAAGAGTTTCATGTAGGATGCTAAAAGTTGATTTTTAAAATTTGATTATTTTGTATGCTACCCCATTTGAATAACTTTCAAATTATATAGGTTATGCTTTAATCTCATATTCATTGAAGTATTGAACCCAAGCTTACCCGGGGGGAATATCATTTTCATCATTGTGTCGCAATATATTTAGATCCCTAAGTAAGAATAAATTATACAGCCTCCGTCCCAAAATGAGTTTCCACTTTTCTTCTCTCTCTTTTCTTCTAATATTGGCACGTTAGTTAGAGTTGGACTTTTCCTCTTATACAGCCATTCTAGTAACAAACTCGAGATTCCAACAACAATATCTTAGAGATATTGTTGGTAATTCATGTATAACAAACCAAAAAAAAAAGTGGACATTTATTTTGGATAGAATTTTAAGAAAAAGGGACATTAATTTTGGGACGGAGAGAATATTTATTTTATACCTGCCGTTCCCAAAGATTACAAGAAAACCAGCATTGATCAAAGTTATAACTCGGTAACGGTGGACTGCATAACCCAAATGGAAAATTTCAAACATCCTCTTTCATAAATGATGTCTCATTTGGCTGGATCACTTTAGGCAATGAATCATCCATGCATTTGATGTCCAATACGAGCACAATTATTCATAGCTTGCATAATCTAACTAGCATACGGAATATGGATTGTAATTATTGTTCCAACTTCCAAAGCAGGTTGTTTTAAGGACTACCGATACTCAAGCTGACTTTCTGTATAATCAATCTAACACAGTTCTGTAAGACTTAGTAAATATAAGGATTATATATTAAACTATTTAATCAGTCCCATAACTGCTTCAAAGAAATAATAACAATTTGGACAAAATTGTCATCAAGTTATTAGAATAGCGATGCGTTACAATCCTAACACAATTTTATGTGAAAGCAAGCTCACTGTTTCAAGCAAATTAACTAATAATCACATACTCTGAGCCATGAATTCCCTTTACTATTTTGATATGACTAACAAAGCAATTAACAAAGAAAACATCCCACCATACCAGGGTTTAAATTCTAAAAGCTAGCAAGCCACAAAAGATATAGAATCATTCAACATGTGTGGCTGATTGAGCTTATGACACTTGATTCCGTTCTCCTACCCTACCACTAGTTCACAACCAGTACATCTTGATAACAGAAAAACACCAAAATTGAAGAGGTAACTAGAAGCTTCTACTGCAGTTTGATTTTGCTATTTATTGATCATTCACCAAAGATCCTAAGCCTCCTCTTATATGATCAAAGAATATCAACAATCGCACACAACAATTTCAATTGACACTAGCCAGTTGAAACAGCAAAAAACCAAACATCCTCATCCGAAATGTGAAATACAAATCAACAAATTGAGAAACGCACACAATTGACACAATCAAATTTGAAAAAACAAAACAAAACTGTATACAAATAAACAAATAGAGCAAAAGAGGATGCGAAAACGAAGAGTGTGTACCTGTTTCCGAGGCCAAAGAGACTCATGTCGCAGAAGCTCTAGGTTTTGGTGTGGTGTGCTGAGTCTCTGGAGACAAGCCGCAACAAAATGTTGTTGAATCATGTATCTGGAGAGACGTACACATATATATATACAGAGAGATGACAGACTGGCAAAGAGCCATCGCTAGCGAAGGCGAGCGAGCGAGCTCGGTCAAGAGAGAAGAGAAGATAGTCTCGGCCTCGGAAGCAAATTCATCATCAGCCAAACAGCTTCTCTTCGGCTCGCCGTTTCTATTTCAAATTGAATTCAGGACTCTGCTGACCTGGCTGCGCCTCTGCCGGTTCGTCTCACGTCATCTTAACTTTTCCAGCTGTAATGCCACGTCGTCATCTGACCGCCGCTGTTATATTAAAAAAGAGGGTGTTGCTGGTCGTTTAGTGGCTAATTTGTTGTTGAAAATCAGTGAAAACAACAAAATCGTTATCATATTCGGTTACGTGTGATTTTGTTGTTTATCCACAACCTGATTAGGTGTTTGCCAGCCCAGATGGGACCACACCATCCACTGCTAAGTATCTAGCTGTACGGATTTTTTTTTTTTCACTTCAGATTAGTAAATTACTTGACTTGGTCTTTTAGTTGAATACAAATATAGCTGAACATAGTTTCAAAAAGGTTTCCACAATTATATATACTTATGTAATGAACTTGCTTAATCATCCACGAAGATCATGGATCATGTTGTGTTCTATGTATACTACGTATAAATGTAAAAGAACCTTACGAGATGTAAAGAACAAACCCTCAAATAGGACGAGAGATGAGAAAAAAGAAAATTACCCTCTCCATTCGCTTTAAAATAAATGATGTATATAGAGAGAGAAAGAGAAAAATAGGTATCAGTGCACTGATATAAAGTTATATCAGTTGCAACTTAACAAAACCACTAAGGTGATGACATCTCATTTAAAATCACTTATACACATACAAG
>JAYMTA010004377.1:0-12720 GCA_036897625.1 Pelargonium cotyledonis | reverse complement strand
AATTTTTTTAAATTATTTAAATATTAAATTTACTAATTAGAGTGTGACACATGACCAACTTTCAAATTTTAATTCAAGATTGCCACGTATATATTAATTGTATAATATGACCCAATCAAATTATGACACATGACAAATAATTATGTTTTTCAATTATTTTTATTGAAAAAAATCTTCACGTCAACAATTTTAATGGTGATTTGGACGGAACCTAACGGCATGGTCTAACGGAATTTACTATTTGATAGTAGATGAACTAATTCGATCTATTTAGAAATAAAGAGACTAATTCAGTTCATTTCTGATAATAGATGGACTATTAGAGTAATTAATTCTATACTAAACAACCCGAACAACCTTCACGGAAATAGCATTCTCACTAGAATTACAAATAACAAACTATTTTGACTTTTTTTATGAATCATAATGTAATTTTAGTTCCATTTTGTTCCGTTATAATATTGTTTCAGTTTAAAATAAATTGGCACGTGCGAACTAATCCAAATAATTCTCTAGCAAAATACCATCAGCGTCACTGAGGGTCTTCTCTTTCTGTTTCTGGCTTCCTGATAAAATTTGATTTCTAGCATCTCTCTGCTGCGTTACTGAGAATTAGGGTTAGGGTTTGTTGCAGTACAGTTCCGATGGAGGAGATTACAGACGGAGTTAACGCCATGACCTTGGCTGGTGATTTTAATAAGAAGAACCGGATTCAAGTCTCCAATACCAAGAAGCCCTTGTTCTTTTATGTTAATCTCGCCAAGGTGTTTTTTTCGTTACTCTTTTGTTTGTTTGGCTGGCTTCCGAGAAGATTTTACTGTAGGCGGATTCTAGAAAATTAGGTTATGAGTTCTAGGTTTCTCTTTATTCACACCATAGAAACGTAGGATTACAAATTTCTTCGTAATTAATGCTTCAAACTAAGCATGCTGTTTAATTTTTATTTTGTCCCTTTTTTTCCATTACTGACTGTGATATATCAGTAAAACGAAACCGAGGGTTAGGGTTTTTGGATTATGGGGTTTATGCTTTTTACTCTGTTTTGATAGTCTGATGTGGTTAGTGTTTGAATATTTTTCCTTCTCATTGTTCTTGCAGAGATATATGCAGCAATACAATGAGGTGGAGCTTTCTGCACTCGGAATGGGTATGGTTTGAAGAAATCTCTGTATATTAACAATGTTTTCAACTCTTTTACTATATGTAGACTGTAGTCCTTAACATTTCTCTTGTACATATATTAGTAACATGTATATATCAATCCTAGCTGCTCACTGTTCTGAGATTGCTGTTGTTTTATTGTCTATTAATTATATTGTCCCAGAATCCCTTAGGAAACCATATTTGTGCTATGGTCTTATCTGTTATGTTATATTGAGTTTCTTATTGTTAATATTATAGTTTGGTGGTGAAATATTTCTTGGTCATGTAGGCAGCTGGTCTTGGTTCTGTTGATAAATGCTTAGCTTCCCATGTTAGTTTGATTCTACTATTATTTTGTAACTCTATATTTTTGTTTGTTTCAGTTTTAGTCTGTGACTAAAATTTGCATAATGTTGGAAGGATTGGATAGTAGTAGACTCCAAAATTAGTGAACTGATTAGTTTGCAAGTTGCAGCATGTATCTTAACTAAGTACTACCATTTTTAATTCGAAAAATCATCCTCACTAGTTGCAATAGTGGAGTATATTAATGTTAAGGTGAAGATTAAATCAAAGGTATGGACTACTGATTGCATCTTTTAGAAGCTTGTTAGTTTTCGGGGATGGAGGGTACAATTGAATTTTAATTCATTATTGGGATCCCTAATTGTGCTGCCAAAGAAAACTCTACAGGTGCTGGCGTGCTGCCATTAGGCTACCTATGTATGTATGTAAGCACTTTGAGATGACTGTTTTGAAATGATTTGACTATGCATGTTAGATAAAATTATTACCTTTTTCTCTCTTTAACCAGCCAATAATCCCTTCTTTACTCCTGTGTTTTAGATTTTTTGGATGTGAATGCTTGTGTTTGTGATGAACTCGTTTGTCATTCGCGGCTTCAGTTTCTTGTCGGCCATGTCTCATTTTTACGCGTTAGTTTAAAAGATATTGGCTCAATTCTAATTTCAATCTTGGCATGAACTTATTGTCTTTCTTATGTGCTCGACTGGCCTGCTATCAATTGTGATAAGTAGTTTACCACTTTACCTGTCTTTCTCTCTGTAATAACCTGTTGTTAATCTGTCTGTGATTGATCTTTATTCTGTAACTTGTATAAACATGCAGCTATTGCCACAGTTGTCACCATTGCAGAGATTCTTAAGAACAATGGTTTGGCTGTTGAGAGGAGTAAGATTTCAATTGCTCTAATTTTCTTGTGACTATCTTAAGTATGCAGCGTTCATTTAATTTTCTTGTGAAATTTAACCTTTTCACTTTCTGCAGAGATTATGACATCCACAGTTGATATGAAGGATGATGCGAGAGGCAGGCCTGTTCAGAAGGCCAAGGTCAGCTCAAGAAAGAAATATGATTCATTACTGTGTTGGATAGAGTGGTTGTATTCATAATCATTTTCAGTTTCATAAGATTTATCCAGTAGTCGTTTTTCCCCTTCTGTTCAACTGCGCTTTATGTTCTGACATGTCGTGGGTCAACTTCCTGTTTAAAAGTGCTCTCCATAGATTTTAGCTTTGGCCTGATATATTTGTTTTCATCAGATTGAGATTGCGCTGGGGAAGACAGAAAACTTTGATGAATTGATGGCTGCTGCTGCAGAGGAGAGGGAGATGGGAGAGGGTGAAGAACAGAGTTGAAAGGGGATTGTATCACAGCGCCTGGTTGTTTTCATGTCCTAGTACTTGTGACCAACTTGATGCAGTCATTTTCTTTTATGGTTGACATCACATATATCGTGGCCATGACATTGTTTGTTTAGAAGTTTATCCTAGGAATGTCAGACCAAGTTCCATCTGTTATTCAAAATTTAATTTTGTTAGCTCATACAGCTCACTTTTGGAGCCTGTATGGTGGGATATTGGTTTCACTTCAGAATGCATCTAGTGGCGGGAGATTATTACCCATTTACATTTCCTATATTCCATTTCAGTTTTCAAGGGTGTTTTATATGTAGTTCATCACGTATAATTTATGCGTATTTGATGCCCCATGTTATTGAAGTTTCTCTGTTACATCTAAAGTACTGCCCTTGAGAACATCGGTAAAAACATGACTTCTGAAGAGACAGATTCGGAGAATAGTCCTGTTTTTACCAGATTACTATGCAGGAATGTGAAAATGTTCTTACCAGATTTTTGTGGATTACTGTCAATCAACTGGGAAATTATTTTGTTTGTATGTGAAATATGGATCAAAGTGTATTTAGAACAAAATAGGAATATGCTTTTGTGTATTCCACTTATGCTACCCCACAACCCCAGATCTACTCTCATATCATATGCTTAGGCCAAGAGCTAAACAGAACTGAATAACAGAATAAAAAGGAATGTGGAACCAAAACCACTTCATATTTGTTGCAATTACAGCAGTTGCATTTCATTTTGCTTGATGAATCATTCTAAAAGAATCAGCTAATGGGGAAGTTGATTTGATAATGGAGAATGAAGAAGATAATGGAAAGTAAGATCTCACTATTTAGTCTCTTTGTGCATGTATCTTTGCTTCCTATTTTTTATGTCGTTGTCGTTACTCCACTGATCCTCCACGAGTGACTGATGACGTCTCTTCTTGACACATTATACTGCGAAACAAGTTTTCTCCCGACCAAATTTCCTCCGATGGTTAGTGCTTACCTCTTCATTGTGTGCCATGACCTATATATATATATATATGCCCGTGTAGCTGGGGGGTCGGGTCGGGTAATGCTTTTTCGTGTTGTTCAAGTGTGACGTTTCGCCTTCTTTGAGTGGCGTGTTACAAATATGTTGGTATAATAGTTTGAACTTACTTCTTATCTTACAAGTTTGCTCGACCTTGTTATCGTTTTGCATCCGGTTATTGTGTCTGCTAGGTTTGGCTTAGAGTGGCTAAAAAGCATGAGCTGTTGAGCGAGCAAAGGTTGATGGGATGAGATTTGCATTTCCTTTCTCTTCAGTCAATAGCTCTAGCTTCCTACTCAGGAAGCCCATCTTTTGCAAACAAGATGGACACTGAGTTGCTCAAATACCTGGTTAAAGATTAGTGAAGCAACAAGGATAAGTTCCCATTACTCGAGCAATGAAAATAGATGGCGAGTGCCTGATCAAATCGATTCCAGTCTAACAAAAATTCTTAACAACTTTTCTGACTAAACACAGATAATTCAAGAATTTCACTGATCAAAACCCACTTTCAAGTTCAATCTCAAAATCAAGGTTGCCCAAAATTCTAAACATTAGAGTATTAGACAACTAAAAGGTAGATAATAGTCCTGAAGAAATTGTTACAAGGACCTGTCTGAAAGTTTTTGAATAATAACTACAAAATTTGGATGTATAATAAGGAAAATAATGGTGCTAAAAATAAAAAGGTTTGTTCCAAGGATCACAAGTCCTATGGATCATCCTCATCTTCAACCAGTATCCGCTTGCACGCTTCATAGCACATGAAGGAAATACCAGCCGCAGGAACCAATTTCATGCAGCTTGGACCCAAACCTCTGTACATGCCAGCCATTCCTTCCTTTTCAAGTATGCTCGCAAGAGCATGAAGCATGTTCTTGTATTGTCTTCCGTTCAGAGCCCCAGCCTGCATGTGCTTCCGAGCCACCTCTAACGGGAAAGTTGCGGTACTTGATATTGCACCAGCTGCTGATCCAATTAGGAGAGTCATGACATTTCCAATTTCCTCTTTCTTGAATGCCTTTCTATAAGCTTTCCGTAATGTATCATAAGCATAATAATTAGCAGCAGCATATGGGACTACTCCAATCAGACTGGGGGTGAGGCCTCTGTATAGCTCGGCAGGTCCCTCCTCTTTTATAATTGTAACGAAGGCGTCGAGAAGATTCTTGTATACTCCTCTCTGCACTTAAATCTGATGTGTAACTATCGAGATGAAAGTGAAGGATAATAGCTAGCGATCTTTAAGTTCAATTATTCATGTTTCGGGGGCTAGAGTTTACCTGGACGGTTAGTCGGGTTTTCAGCAACTCGAGAGGGTAGGTAAATATGGTCGAGCTGACTCCAGCAACGGCACCTGCAATTGACGATGGGGGGAAAGGAAGTAAGGGCTGTTCCCCAGGTGCTGGTGTCAAATGCTTCTTGACTGTATCGTAAGCAAATAGCTGCAAAGAGATTCTTTTAGTAAAGATGGGTAGTGCATCAAAATGTTAACTTTCGAGTACAATAATAAAGCTTGCAGTGTTATTGTTCTAGAACTAAATTTGAGAGTAAAATGAAGAGCCTCAATCCAACTGAAGGCAAGGCAGTTATAATTGATATTAGCTTGCTCAACCATGAAATCGGTTATAGCAAATAAGTCATCAACATGAAATTCAACAATAATGGATAGTTAGTCTAACTTTTGGTAGTGATACAATTGTCAAGAATTGAAATATTGAAAATTTTGAATATTCATTTTTGAATAATTTCGTATTATTCGAGTACATATAAATTTTTCATCCCAAATATGTCACTTTCCAAAAAATAAAAAGTATGCATGAATTAGAAATTGAAAGTACACATGTCCTAGATCCCTAGGAATTCACATGAAAATAGTTAAAGGGACAACACCTAACGAACGATCAATGAGTAATTTTAGTAGGGAATACCAAGGTTACGTTCAGATTCTGTCCACGATAAAGGTTAATAACAAGTATTTTAGATTGCTAAATGAAATTTCTACAAGTTTGGCAGCAAAGCTTTGATCAGTACAAGGCTAAAAATATAGAGATACTTGCAAGGCCCAAGTGTCCGAAATCAGGGTGTATCATTAATAAGTTAAAAAAATGCACATTCTAGATTATAATTTTTGGCTCAAATCTCCAATGGGATGACGAGGGTCATAACTATTTGATGAGGTAGAAGATGTTCATCATCCAGTTAAATTGCTATCATGGCATATTTGAGTTA
Organism: Pelargonium cotyledonis; assembly: GCA_036897625.1. NCBI lineage: Eukaryota > Viridiplantae > Streptophyta > Magnoliopsida > Geraniales > Geraniaceae > Pelargonium > Pelargonium cotyledonis. The sequence continues at coordinate 6,664 of JAYMTA010004377.1, read as the reverse complement.
TACCAAAGTGCAAAAAGGTAGTAAAATCTACAATATGCATCTGATGGCAGCAAAGGATGGATAGTGAGAAAGCAAAGGAAAGAAATGGAGTGGGATTAGAGAGGGAAGTAAACTTAAAAATGTTAAAAACCAATTGACCTCAACTATCTTGGGACACAATGGAGAAAAATAACAAAAGGATTGGTAGAAATGGTATAATGATGGTAAGTCATGAAATCATAAGCAAACAAATGATATATTATACTAAAAAGAAAAGATAAAAAAAAAGTGACAAAACAAACCTCACTACCATTAATTATGTATCAAACATCAGAAAATAAGTTCATTTATTCTATGTTTCGCATGGCTTTTAAATGTATCATGTGAGTTAAACCTAGGCACTCTGTTACCTGAGATGCTTCAGGAAGTGCACATCACTGGCATTCAAATATTAAATGTATGAGATAAAGTCCAAGGATTGATTCAGAAACCACAGACAGAGAGAACGAATCAAAGGAAAAACATAGTTTCAGGGCTCATTGTTGTAGAACCAAACCAATATAGAATTACAAAAGAATCAAATTCACTTCCCAAATATTATCTCACTCTAAGTCTCTAACCAGAAAAAGTCTTGACAGATACTTTACTAGCATCAACGCACTCAAATTAGCATTTAGCAATCAAACAAGCATAATATTCAAAATAAATAAACTAGAGACATCTTAGCTCCAAATGTATTATTCTCAATTCCATACCTCAATTGCCTTGCTTGGTGCAACCCGGATGACATTAACCAGATTACCCCTAAACAAGCCCTTCCATCCATCCGTTTTCATGATATTATTAAAAACTTCAGTCGATGAGTGGCCACAGCTCCCCACCATCAAAAGTGTCCTAATCGTCTCCAAAGGAGCCACAGCTGTCCTCGACACAGCACCAGCTACCGCCCCACTGATCAGCCTCCTCAAAGAGGGATTACCAATCTTAATTTTGAATCTAAGACCACCCATCTTTTTCTTCTTCTTCGCCACTTCATCCTCGCCAACCTCCAACGACACAGCTGCAGCCATCTCTTGAGCTCCAACTAGCTGAAAGCCAGATTCAGGGGGCAAAAGGGCTTCCTTGTGGGAATTGCTGTAGGAAGTCTCAACCCCATTTTCAGGAAATTTGGGAGGATTCTTAGAAATCCCAATTCCCACTCCCACCTGACTGACACTTGCAAAGAATCCACCATTGCAAAAGCTCACCTCCTGAGGAGCCCTCCACTCCATCTTGATTTCAGCAGTACGAAACACCACATCTCTATTACCATTCCCAGCAACTCTCATCCTCCTATCAGCATCCATGAATCAATATAAACCTCGAAAAAGACAAACGCCCTCCTTCCTCCCAGATTTTCCGGGCACACCCAGAACCCAATTCTCTGCGTTTATTCTGAGCACACAAACAAAAAAATGGACTTTTAGCGCAAATGGGTACTCAAAGGTTGCAACTTTGAGAGGTGGGTGTGAATTGAAATAGGGAAAAAAGGAATCTTATGAGAATAGAAGCAAAGCAACAAGACTGTATAGGATATATTCGATGCCAGTACTTGGTTTTGACGAAGAAGAAGAAAAAAAAGAGCGTTACCCGATGAACCAAAATCGGAAATCTCGCCGGAGGAGGTGGCGGAGGTGGTGGATGAGGTGCTTGAAATTGAATTTTAGAAAATAAAAAAGCGGCCTTTGGCCTTTTGCTGTGCTCAGCAGCCAGAATCTGACGTTGCTTGGTGTTGGTTGATGCCCTTTTAATGGGTAAGAGACGAGTTCGATGCGAGTCCGAGGCGAGTCAGGACTATATATATGTATATTACCTACAATTCTGTAACTCCCTCTTATCACCAACACTCTTTTTTGACCTAACTTGATTTCTTAGTGTACGAAAAAAAAATCTACCAAACCCCAATTTGCTAGTGTTTTTAAAATGGTCCCTTTGTTATTCATGTTGTTTCAGATTAGTTCTTAATTTAATTTTTGTTTTAATCTAACCCTTTCTATTCATTTTGTTCCGTAATTGGTTCTCAGTTATACCGTTATAATTTAGAGCGTAATAAATTATTCCAAAAAAAAATACTATTGCCACGTAATTATAACAATTTCTTTAATAACTGCAAGGATTTTATTAAAATATCTCAATTGCAAATAAATCATTGAGATGAAGAGGCTAAAGTTTGCCCACCCAACTCACTGGACCAGTTAACCAAACGAGCCAAAACATGATCTACACAGTTCGTATACCGGTTAATAAACAAAACTTGACATTTAAAACTCGAGAAGACAGATAAATGAGGCGAATTTGTATAATTTGGATAACAAGAGAATCAAATTAAGAACCACTTTGATTGAAATAAATAATAATTTTTTTAACATAATCTTTTGCTTTGTTTGATTTTCCTTTAATTTAAATATTGCGGTGTATATTTATATGGAAAAATAAGAATTTGGTAGGACCATTTTGAAGATGAGTTGAAAATCTCTAGAAAATTTGGACTTTGATGTATAAGTGAAAAAAAAATGTTATGGAAATGTTAATTTGAATTATTATAATGGTAGGTATTATTATACAAATAAATAATTTATATTTAAATCCTTGCTTCTTTGATAATTAAGATTTGGTAGGCTGGAGTAAATTATACTGGTCCTTCAAACACGTCAATTTGAATCCGGCTATTTTATTAAGTGGGTTGAACAACACGACCCAATTATATGCAGATTGACAGTTGATACTTCATGACACGACTAAAGCTGATATTGTCCCGACATGACCCGTTTAAGAGTCATTCCATACATGATATGCTTGAAAAATGATGAACCCGAACCTACTCACAAGTCATGACCCAAATTGTCAAGAAACCGAAGACCAAGTTTGTGATTTGTGAGTAAGGCAGAGTTCCTGATAGAGAGCATTTACAGCTCACCAAATGGCACAATTATAAAACCTTTTGCTGAGAAAATTGAACCTTTTAATGCAAACCAAATAGGAAAAACAATACAAAACTTTTAAGTTTCAGTAAGTACTAGTGCTACAAGCATAGTATAGTAGATAACAAAAATGCTTGATCAATCTCAGTTTCATTATGCCTTCTTTGAAGATGATCCTTTGTTAAATGATCCCTTTTTAGACGATCCTCCCGACGATCCTGCCTTGCCAAAAGATCCTTTCTTAGTCGATCCTTTCGACGATGAACCTTTCTTGAATGTCTTTTTTGGTTTCAACTTGTCCGAAGAAGAAAACTTCCCTTGAACCTTACCTCTCTTCTCCTTCTTCACATTGTACATGTTAATAGCCTGCACCAAAAATAATTGAAGAGTTAACAAGTTACTAGAGTCCCTGGCATGTGACCAACCCATGAGGCTGAGAAGCCTAACAAATTGATAAATCGCCACAAAGGTTAATGTTCGTGAATAGGACCCCAATTAATGAAAATTAAAAGTCAGAAAATAATTAACTCTCCAATAATTACTCTTTTAGCATGAAAGTTATATGAATCATTTCTTTTAGTTTTTTTTTTTCTTCTCAAAATCACATGATTCTAGTAGTTCCAAAATTATAGATTTACAAATACAAATCACACAGCTAAATTGGAGTCCTGAAGCAAAACAAAGGTCAAATCCACCAGCAGCACGAAACAAAGTGGATCACACATACCTTGTTGACATTGAGTATCTCATGAGAATTCTTAGAGATTAGTTTGTTCAAAACTTTATCAGTTTGTTCTCTTTCTAGCGCACCCATCCCTGATTTTTCCACAACTGGTAGGAACTGCATTCAAATAAAAAGAGAAGACAAAGGTTATAGGGGGCACTGTAACAGAGTAGTAAATATTCTCCCTGTAGTGGAACAAAATATTGTTGCTTGGGATCTTTACACAAACCTTGCGATGTTTTCCTTCATGCTTCACAGGCTTTTCTCCTCTCAATTTCTTGTCAAATTTGCCACCACTAGCTGTTGCAGTAGCAGCTAGTCCAGCAACATTTCCAAGTTCATCTTTTGTAACTTTTCTAGGTGCTGTCTGGGTTCCAGTTATAGGCAAAGCTGTGGCAGCCAGTTGAATGTGGCTGCAAAAAAAAAATGCTCAGGTTTCACGCAATACGCAAGTGAAACAGGATAGAATGCTTTCACAGGAAAATTCCTTAAGAAATTTCTAAAGAACAATCCAGCTATGAGTAGATAAAAAGATGCATGTAGATTATGCATGCTCTAAGTAACAAAAACAGTCTGTCGTGTGATCAAGAGACCCTTATGCGAAAGTCTGTAAGTACAAACTACAAACTACAACTCATTTTACCTCAAGGACACCTCATCCTTCTACATCAACCAATCTAAGGTTTTCAAAAAGACATTCCAAGTGAGACACAGGAATGTAAGAATGTAATTGAGGAAATCGAAATGTAGTCAAGAAGTGACTTTAGGGAGTTAACAGTCGGAAGAAACTGATAAATTTATAAATGAGTTCTCAGGATAGCTATCGAAGCAATCCGGCATTATGGTACAGAGTGTTAACCTGTTAGATTACAACTTCACAATGCAGAAGCAAAGATGAATTAAAGTTGAATACTTTTAAAACACTGTGAAGTAAGAAAAGTGTGAAGACAAGAAACCAAGATGTAGAAGAATCAGGTCAATAAAGCTTGCAGCTAATCCATTTGTAGCAGAAGTGATAAGTCATTACTAGGAGATGATAACAGTTGGCAAACAACTTCACAAAATTCAAATGAGTTTAAGTTGTCCCTTGAATGTACTCAAAAGGTAATATTATGTAACTGAACTATATTTTGTTCATTTATACGTCAATAGTAAGGCTTCCCATGTCATTGACAGGAAAGACAAATTTGTTTTGATATTTATTTGAGTGTAAGGCTTAAATTTCCAAAGCTACAAGCTACTCAGAGATTAGGAGAGGGGAAAAACCTCGGTAAGGCACCAACTTTTGCAGCTTCTTTCAGATTCTGTAACCGATGCCTCTCTTGTTTTTCAACACGTTTCTTCTTTTCTGCTTGCCTTTTTGCAAAAGGATCCTGTCCTGGCTCTGCATAAGAGGACAACCATATGCACTAAAATCTTTTCAAAAACAACAAGCTAGAATGAAAAGATAGTATTTGTAAACATATATTTTAGTTACAAAAAAGTCTATCCGTAAGCTTATATACCCTGCTACCAAAGACCTTTACATTCCTAAATCCAGCTAATATGGAAGAAGAATACACTGCTGAAGATGAACCAAAAATGGGCAAAAAGAGCTACGGAGACTTGTTCAGTTTATTACCATCAGTCATCTTGGCCTCAATTATGGGTACATCTGCATCATCATTAACACGATCGTACCCGTATCGACGTTTCCATGAATGAGTTTGTTCATCCCATACGACTTTGTCTTTCTTCTTATTCTGTATACCTGAAAGAAACAAGATTCAACCCAATTTTTTCTAATGATGTTGACCAAGAAAAACCAGCCTTCACAGTTACTCAACAAGCAATTCTGATGTGGTGGCAAATGATACTTAAAGATAATTACCTCTCGATTTGGCAAACTCTTCCCATTTAGTTGGAGGCTTAGGCCTTGGCAGCTGAAAATCACAACATGAACAAAATCAACAACTGACTGAGGAAAATGAAAACAGAAAAGTAAACACAGTACATACATTTCCCAGGATTTTACACTGCACATTATCATTTTGTATTTATACATCCAGAGTACATTATTGCAGTGAAACGAAGGTTCGCAAATACCATTGACCTCAGTTTACTTGTTATCAAGATTCATGAAGCTTTTTCAACCAACATTTCTACTCTACATAGATTCTTTTCTCTTAAAGAAAGTGAGAGTAACTAATCAATGCAAAGCACATGTTATAGCAAAACCGCGTTTTGACAAACAAGTCATCAGCTTAACTTCAGATCACTCTTAAACCTATCAAGTACCCTCATAAATAAAATTAAAAAAAAAAACAAGAAAAATAGTGATTATATGTTGCAAGAATATATATGTATATATATGAACAAGAACATACATGCTTTTCTCTGGGCAATCTTGTAGTGGGTGGAGGCAACTTCACAATAGGGCCATTTATGTCTTCAGTGGAAGGCAAGTTGAAGAGAGAATCTGCAATAGCTTGAACCAGCTCAGTTCCTTTCTCTAGACACTCCTTCACCATCTTCTCCCTAATTTCACAATCCAAACAAAACACCAAATTAACCGCCGCCTATACATACACACACATATATATTATAGGTAAAGAAGACGAAGAAGAAGAAGAAGAAGAAGCAAACCTAGAAAGAGGAGTGGAGGCGAAGCTGTGGTGCTTGTTAACGGCCAAGAGGTTGCCCAGGTCGATATGGGAAGAGCTTTGGGTATCCATCTCCATCTCCATCTCCATCAGATACTCGGAAGCGGAAGCTGTGGTGTTGTGGTTGTGGCTGGGAAGGTACAGTCTCGTCCCTTCGTCGTTGCCCTAGCTAGTTAGATAGCTGCTGGAGCTGGAGGGCTTCAAGTCTCAGCTCGCAAAATCTGGTGGGTCTTGGTTATGGGCCTAATCTATATGTTGTGTCTGAAATACGGGCCTTACATTTATACGGTCCATTTGGTTTTTTTTTTTTTTTTTTTTTTTTTTTGTCGTTTTTTGTGGGGGGGGCGAGGTTTTAAATT
>JAYMTA010004376.1:0-12721 GCA_036897625.1 Pelargonium cotyledonis | reverse complement strand
TTTTAAAATATAAATTCAAATTTTTTAAAAAAAGAAATTGAATTTTTGTGACAGAATTTACGACGGAAAGTTCCGTCGTAAATTTTGAATTTCAAATTTTCAAATTCAAATTTTGCAACGGGTAGTTCCTTCGTAAATTTCAGTCGCAAATATATTCCGTCTGAAAATTCCGTTGTAAAATAGCCGTTGTAAAAACCGTCGTAAAAATCTGCAACAGGCCTTTTTGCGACGGATTGTCCGTCGTAAACGAATTTCGTCGTAAATTCCGTCGCAAATAGGCATTTTTCTTGTAGTGCTAACATCGATTGAATTTTTTTCTTGCAAATTTGTTATCAAGGATCTGAGTACGGGAGCTCCATTGGCGTGCAATAAGAGTAAATATGACCTCTATGAGTGGTCGAGTGGACCTATCATATCCTTAACCTACAACACAATTTTTTCACCCAACACCCGTCTATGAGCTTATGGCACCAAAGATTGGATCACCCAAATTTGCGCATTTTAAAACTTATTCTAAATGATTTCAATTTATCTTATTCAAAGACTAAACCTTTTAATGTTTGTAATTTCTGCTCTTGCAATACAATTTATTTGTTACCATTCTCCACAAATTCCATGTTTAGTAAGTGTCCTTTACAAATCATTTTTAGTGATTTATGGGGACCGTCCCCGATTCTATCTCTTGATAAAAAGATTTATTATGTTATTTTTGTTGACCAATATACAAAATATATTTGGCTATACACACTCAAGAACAAAAGTGAGGTTCAATCAATTTTTTTTTAAAAAAATCATCTTTTGATTGAAAACTATTTTGGTGCTAAAATTTTGTTGTTTTACACTGACGGTGGTGGTGAATGTGAAGCGTTAAAACCTTATCTTACATCACAAGTAAAAAAGTATTGTTTCTCCTTCATACGCTCCCCAAGTAGCCATAGTTGAAAGACGTCACAGACATCTCATAGAAACAACCAAAACACTTCTACATCAAGCTTCAATGTCATCCAACTTTTGGACATAAGGTTTTAAGTAGGCTTCCCTCTCCAAATTTATAAAATAAATCCCCATATCACTTGTTATTTGGAGACACACCAAATTACCACGCCTTGAAAATTTTTAGTTGCTTATGTTATACATGGTTAAAACCGTATGCATCCCATAAGTTAGAACCTCGCTCACGCCCGTGTGTCTATCTTGGTTTTTCCCTAACATATAATAGCCACCAATGTTTTGATCCACTGACTTCCAAAATATTTCTCTCACGGGATATTATTTTTTTTAAAAATAGTTTTTCTTTTCAAAATATGTTTTTCTCGGTCAAAAACAATTATTCCAATATCTCATGGGAGACCAATGAACTTCAAACTCATTTAAATTTTGAAAATATCTCTTCATCTTAAATATCTACTGATTCCAATCCATGTTTCAAATTCAAATTCAAACATTTGTCGTACCTTACAAGATCATACTTAGTCCACTGATGTCATTACACCTAATGTTTTAAAAACCAGACTGAAAGATGAACCAGTCCTATCACCGGGTCGGCCGGGTTTCCCGGGTCAACCGGTCGGGTCATGTATTTAAATAAATAATTATATACATGAGTTACAGATCTCTTTTATATTTATATCTCAGATCTCAAACTTTACCCATTGCATTGCTGTAACAATTCTTAAATACTGAGTACAAAATCATATTTATCTTTGTTGGAAACAATTACAAGTGCACGGCCTCCGGCCGTAGCAATCGTAGTTGCATCGGGAAAGATACCGCCTTGCTTTACACAACGCCGCTGAAGCCATTATTCATCTTCCTTCCTTTTTTCATTCATCAATAATAGCCTTTGTCTACTTTTTTCGTTCATCTTCCACGTAAAGTTCAAAAAATAAAGGAGAAAAGAAGAGAAAGTTTAAGCATGGCGTCGATTGTAGAGAGGTTGAGTTAGGAAGTGATGAAATTAGGTAGGTTAGATTAGGTTTCTACTACTTGTTATTTGTTTTTAATTTAAATGGGCTGTCTTTTCTTCTTCTTCTTCTTTTATTTTAACCCAATACAGTCAAGCTAATGGGCCATTTTTATAAGCCCAATTTGAAATATTATAACTGCAACATTTAAGAAACCGGGAAAACCATTATACTCGGTCACATTTTTCACGGGTTTCCCGAGTTTGACCGGTTCTGACCGTATACCGGGTGAGTAGTGATTCAGACTTGTGTACCTGCCCGGTTCCAATTGAACCGGTTTATCCGGTCGATTCGGTCCGATTTTTTAAACACTAATTACACCTTTGTCGCCAAGGGATTCTCTACTATCCGGTACTCTTGCTAATCAGCCATCTATCTCATAAATGAATCCTAACTAACAACCAACGTCACATATATCTCAAAAACTACTTCAATATCATCGTAGAAATAGACCCAAAATCCTAACCCAACTCCACCACCCTTAACTCACAACACTCCGTCCACCACTTCAACCTCATCCCTCCACACTAATCCACCAATTGAGTCAATACCTCAACTCCCACAAGCACAAGTTGATCCACATGCCAATCGCTCAACCACCCGTTCTCAAAACAACATCCACAAACCCCCAAAAAAACAAAACTTCCAATTATGTTGTTCAAACCCTTCCATCCATCACTCCCTCCACATACACTCAAGCTAAAAAAATATCCCCAATAACAGGAAGTAATGCAATCAAAATTTGATGCCATATTGAGAAACTAGACATGAGAATTGGTTCCATATGATCCCACCAAGAATATCATTTACATCAAATGGCTCTTCCAAATAAAGTGTACACCCGATGACTCAATAGACCGATACAAAACTAGAATTGTGGCAAAAGGGTTCACACGACGTCCAAGTATTGACTACCATTTTACTTTCCGTTCGGATATTAAACCCACAACGATTTGTCTAGTTTTATCTCCGGCAGTTCACAATTATTTGCAAATTTATCAGTTTGATGTAAACAATATGTTCCTACTAGAAAACCTTGAAGAAGAGGTCTGTACGAGACAATCTACCGGGTTTGTTCATACTGAAATGACTACCCATGTATGTCACTTTAAGAAAGCTATTTACAGACTTAAACATGCTTGAAGAGTATGACACAATGAGCTTCAACAATTTTTGACAGTTTTTTACTTTCGAAAGTCACATTCGGATGCCTCTCTTTTCATTCTACATCAGCTCGGTATGATTGTTTATGTTCTTGTTTATGTTGACGATGTCATAATCACTGGAAACAACTCCGAGAAAGTACAACAAGTTTTTCAAGCCATGTCCCAACATTTTTCAATTAAAGAACCTAGACCACTTGCTTATTTTCTTAGTGTTGATGTGTTCCCTTATTCTAATGGTTTACTCCTCTCACAAACTAAATATGTTTCTGATCTCCTTCATGAGACTAACATGCATAAGAGCAAAGACATTTCTACTCCTATGAACAACACATCATACCTCCTAAGTACTCGAGATAACTCACCACTGGTTGATGAAAAATTGTATCGCCAAGTTGTTGGCAAACTACAATATCTATCTTTGCAAGACTGGATATAAACTTCGCGGTGAATAAGTTGTCTCAGTTTATGCATGCTCCCTCAATTGTTCATTGCTAAGCAATTAAACGGTTTCTCAGGTACTTGAAATAAACCATGACTTAAGGTCTCAAACTTGGGCGCAACTCCGACACCAAACTCAAGATTTACAACAATGCAGATTGGGCATGGGATCAAAATGATAGAACCTCAACCACTGACTAAATTCTCTATTATGGCCACAATCCAATCAGTTGGTCTTAAAAAACAACAACAAATTGTTGCTCGTTCATCAACCGAAGTTGAATATAGAGTTGTAGCAAGCGTTGTTAGTGAGACAAATTGGGTAATGAACCTTCTCAAAGAGCTCCACGATCCATTATCCACACTTTCGACTGTTTATTGTGATAATGTGAGTGCAACCTACTTATGCCACAACCCAGTTTTCCATAGTTGCGTGAAGCATAATGCTATTGATTTTCATTTCGTCCGCGATCAAGTTCAAAAAAAGGAAATTCAAGTCTCCCATATCCATGTTGCTGACCAAGTTGCTGACACTTTCACAAAAGCTCTCCCAAGACAAGCTTTTCAACATCATACAACTAAGTTAAGCCTTGTGGACACAATCCCTAACTTGAGGTGCCTATTAGAGATACAACAAAGACCAAGTCCTAAGCTGACAACTAACACCATTTGATTTTTAAACATTCAATTTGTTGTTGTAGTTTGTTATCTTATCTTCTATTTCTATTATTAGTTTTGATTTTCATTTTTATAACACTTGTATTTATACTCATAATCAGATACAATGAAAGTTAATATTTTGCTGTTAAACCTTGCTTCTATACCTATGAGAGGCTCGGTGTCTAAAAAATGCATTTACAAGATTTGTTATTTAGGTTACGAGCTCTAAGAACAAAGGAGGCCTGGGTATCTGATTGTTATCTCATGTCATTAATTCCCTCCTAGCCAAATGGTAGTGGCGCTTCGCATCGGAGCTGAATTCATTGTGAAAGAGGCTCGTGTGCAACAAATACAAACGGAGCAGTAAAGAGTGGAACCTGCAACTGGTTGATCATAAACACCTCTCTCAAGTGCTAAAAGGTATCATCAGTGTTCGAAACTCTCCCAATTTCGGCAACCTTATCCATACAAAAAGCTTCAGCTGGAAGTTTAGGGATGGGAAACGAGTAATATTATGGTTGGATTGTTGGGTGGGCGATCAATTGTTGGCTGAAAATTTTACAAGACAATTCTCAATCTATAATCATCAAAGCTAGTCAGTAAATTTTTTCTACAACCCAACATCGTAACCGCCTTGGAGCTTCAGATTCTGGGGTTCGCTTAAAGCATGAGAGAGAGAGAGAGAGAGAGAGAGTCTCTACTCAAACTGCACACATGGCTAGCTGGTATTCATCTATCACTATGCATCAAGATTCCATATGCTGGGAACACGACAACAAAATGGCTTCACCTCTAGGCGTGCCTTCCTTTTCGCATCAGACTCAAACAGTGCACATTCTCTCCCATGCACCAGTATGTTATGGCTTCCGAAGGTTACCCCAAAATTCAGTCATTTGCATGATTGGCAGCACGAAGAAGCATTTCTACACATTCCCTCCCATGCACTAGTATGTTATGGTTTCTAAAGATACCCCCAAAATTCAATCATTTGCATGGTTGGCAGCTCAAAGAAGCATTCCCCACATTCCCTCTCATGCACTAGTATGCTATGTTTTCAAAGGTACCCTCAAAATTCATTCCCTTGCATTGTTGGCAGCACAAAAACACATTCCTACACATTTCTTTTTGGAGGATAGAGGCGTCCGCATCGCTTTAGCTAAATGTTTATGCAATATATGCAACTCGAGTTTTGACGATTGTTATCTTGTTCTTCTGTGTTGCAAGTGGTCTTTGAGCGTATGGAAAACCATTTTGGAATGATGGTCAGTGGCAGCTTCACTCCGAAATTCAGTAGTCGATCTCTTGTCTCAATAGTGGGGGCTCTTGTATGGAAAATCAGCAAAAGCCTTCTGGAAATCAATATGCCCAGTGATGTTGTGGTTCATTTGGCTCACAAGAAACAACATAATTTTTAACAAGGCGCCCCCTAACCTCCATGTCACAGTCCAAAAAATTCAATGATACCAATTTTCCATTCACCACTCCTCCGAGTTCTACTCGGCGAATCATCAATGTAACGTGGAATGTTGGATCCACTCCCATTTTCAAGCCTTAGTCTCATGTAATAGTTACCGCAATCCCTCTACTTAGGGATATGTACTTTGTTCGCCTTATATTAAATAAAGTGCTACTTTATGATAAATAAGTAAAAAATTTATTTTGGACATGCATTTGTTGTCTCTTTTATGCATGCCCAAAATTATATATGAATAAAAGTAGTATACATAATAAAGAATGTAACTCATGTTATTTTTTGCTTAGTAACGTGACATTTTATTAAAATTTCAATTATACACAGTTTAGTAATTTGTGGCAGCAGAGTGACCCGTAGGATCTAAACATTTTAATGAGGTGTCACATCCACATTGATGGCTCAACCTAAACCAAATAATTTATGATTTAGAATCTATCCGCTCAATAATATATTTTATTATTAATATACCCGCATCCAATCCATACCTACGATCATGTAATTTTCCCAACCCAAACTTAGAAGAGGCAAAATATAGGGCCAGATCGAATTTCGAGTTGTAAGCATAAAATACAATAAGTTAGTGAGTTTATTCGGTCAGAAATTTTACGTGATGATCTGGCACGACCAATTTTAGGTTGAGTTAGCTAGGATCGGGTTCTAAATTGCTAGCTCTACACAAACCATTACCCATGCATTATCAATGGCCACTACTCAAATTTAAATGAGTTAGTTCATATTCAGGTATAGAATAATTTGCTCATCCCTTAGCTGGAAGAGCCGTACAAGGCTTTGTTTCTATTGTACGTGTTATCTCGCACGTGGGGAACATGTTTCTATCATTTTAACCATCAAAACTCCCTACGCTCACGTCTACAATAATTATCCTATACCAAACCAATCTGATCAGTACGTGTCGCTCGTGGGACCAATCCATCTTAGAGGATTGAGAATAGCCAATAGGATAGTGCCACGAACGGCACGACTCGCGTCGCCACCGCGCGATCTAGCACCGACTTCGTTTGGCATTCGCTTGCTGCACACGTGTCCGCAGTTTTGACCGGCAACAGCCCGTAGCATTCTGCTACCAACCGGTGCAGCCTGTCACTCTGCCCCTGCAATTCCCGCTAGGTATATAAGAAGCCTCCTCCGACTCTATATACTCTCTTCTCTCTCACTTCTGTTGATTTGTTATGAATCGTCGAAGAAAAAGAAAAGCAGAAGAAACGTTTCTTTAATTTTCGTGTTCGTGATCTTCAGGTACGTGACAGCTCTACCTCACTAATCTCTCTCTTTATTGATTAATCAATTTTATTTTGATCAACCTGTTGAGCTGTTCAAAAAGCTCCTTTCTGCACTTCAAGTTTTCCTGTATTTTTTTTAGTTAATTATGTTCTGATTGTTTTGGGGAGTTAGGCCTCGATTCTTCAGCTATATCAGCTCTGAATGTGGTGAAATTGTGAGCTTCTTTTGGATTTTTTTCTGCTAGGATTTAGGAAATTAGGGTTTTGGGGTGAAATTGGGGGCCATGATTTTGACTACTGAGGGACTAGTTAGCTTATTAGGGAAATTAGGGTTCGGGATAGGTTGTTGTTGAATTCGCATTCTTGATTTATTATTTAAAGTAAATTAAAATCCAAATTTGCATCCCTTTCGCTAGCTTAAGATGCTAACTTGGATTTATTTTCTTTCGGTTGTAGAGATCCGAACCCACCACTTCTTGATAGCTGGAACAGATTGGTTGAACATTGTGGGCCTTTCTGCCACACAAGAGCTTATAGTTAATATTTACTGGTTGCTATAATCTTCTGTTTAATTAAGTTGTAACATAAAGGTCCAATTTGTAGTTCTCTTTCAAGTGGTTGGAGGGGGATTTAACGCTCCTCTGGCTTTAGTATTTTAAGAATTGTTTTGATCTCTGCATTTTAGTGAGTCTTTTGGATCTTCTCAAAGTTGTTGAGAAAGGTTACCAGGGCTGGCTCTGGAGAGCTATTTAGACTCCAGCCACCAGGGTGCAATGCCCCCAATGGCACCTTCTCGTGTGGCTGGAGGGTTGACCCAATCTTCCTCAAGTTCTGGAATCTTCTTCCAAGGAGAGGGGCAGTCTCAGGCGGTAGTTAACTCCCACTTGAGGTCATCTTTCACAAACTCATCTAATTCTATTCATGGAACGGGGCGTTCTAATCTTGGTCCGGTTTCTGGGGACCTTAACAATGCAATGTTGAACAGTGTGGCATACTCAGGACCTAGTGTTGGGGCAAGTTCATTAGTCACTGATGCGAACTCTGCGCTCTCTGGAGGCCCTCATTTGCAGAGAAGTGCAAGCATCAATAATGAGTCCTACATGCGCTTGCCAGCTTCACCCATGTCGTTCACATCAAATAATATAAGTATTTCTGGTTCGTCAATTACGGATGGGTCGTCTGTTGTGCAGCAGAGCTCTCATCATGACCAAAGTGCACAACATTTACAGTATAGTCAACAACAGCTGCAGCAGCAAGGGGGTTCAAGTGCTACATCAATACCAACGTCGCAAGGCGGCCAAGTTTCGATTCCCATGGGTGCACGAGTTCTTGGATCAATTAGTCAGGATCCTAATAATCTATCACAGGTCCAGAAGAAACCCCGCTTGGATATTAAGCAGGAAGATATTCTTCAGCAGCAGATGCTACAACAGTTGCTGCAGAGGCAAGAACCCATGCAGGTACAAGGGCGTAGTAATCCACAATTACAAGCCTTGATTCAGCAGCAGAGGTTGCGACAGCAGCAGCAACAACAACAGATTCTGCAGTCCATGCCACAGTTACAGAGAGCCCACCTGCAGCAGCAGCAACAACAGCAAATGCAGTTGAGGCAACAACTGCAACAACAAGGCATGCAGCAAGCTTATGCCATGAAGCGCCCTTATGATGGTGGTGTATGTGCACGTAGATTAATGCAATATCTATATCATCAACGGCAACGTCCAGCTGTGAGTTGACCATTTACATATTGAGTATATTTCTTTTTGAGAATTGTTTTATACTGTTTTCCAAATTTGCCAATGTCACTAAATTTGAATCAAGTGTATTATCATTTCACTATTTTTTTAACAGTCAAGGTTTATTTGATCCATTTATGACTTTATTGATTTTGACAGGACAATACAATTGCCTATTGGAGGAAATTTGTGGCAGAATACTATTCTCCACGTGCTAAGAAAAGGTGGTGCCTGTCATTATATGACAATGTTGGACAACATGCATTGGGTGTTTTCCCACAAGCAGCTATGGTAAGTTCAGCTGTTTTATTTTCTCACTAGGTTTTGTTTCATGAAAAGTCACTTGAACCCGGTAGAAAATTTGGGTGGAATAATTAATATTAGTATTAATTTCCAAATATGTTTTATTTCCAGTGCATATGGTTGGCATTGGCAACACAATTTTTTATTTTTGTACTTGACTGGATTATCAGTTCTTTGAAAATGAGTTAGTCCTGCTTTGGAGATTTACAAAAGGAATCTTCATTGCACTAAAACATGTCTATGATTGTTTTTCTTTATTAAATAAAAGAAAGTCATAGTAGAGTCTTTCAGTGTCATGCTCTAGTCCTCTATGCTAAGTACACTAAAATATTGAACCGTGAAAGAAGAAAAGTATGAGAAAAATGTATATTGGCTAGTGACTGTGAGGCCCTACTTCTTGTAGGGGATGGGATTGGTATGAGGGTCGAGAAAAAAAATGGTCAATGATTTCTAAATGGGCCGTCAAACTTTAATTGCGGTGAGGAATGGCTTCTAAAGAAATAAAAATACTTTTCAGAGAGTATTTTATCGGAACTTGTCATCCCTGAAAAAAAATTGAATCTCACTGTAGAGGTAATGTTTATAACTTGCAGTTAGGATAATTGATTCTAAATGTTATTTGTCTAGGAATGAATGCCTGCTTAAATGTAGGTCTCAGGTTTTGAAAATCATTATATTCTGTATTCTCTGTTCTGCGTTCTTTAACCCCTGTATTAAGTTATTTTCTTTTTCTCAGGATGTTTGGCAATGTGACATTTGTGGTTCCAAATCAGGAAGGGGTTTTGGTAAGTAAATGCAGATTGATTTTCTGGGTCAAATATTCTGTCATGTAAACTATTTCTTTTATTGTAATTTGTTTACATGCACATTATTATTTTGTTTTGCAACTCTAAAGTTTTTAGTTCATTCCTGGCAGTGTTAATTTACCTTTTAAATTCTTAAAAAATGTCAGCGTTTTTTTATGCTATTTACTGGGTGAATGTCTTAATATTTGTAAGATGTTCATTCTTAAAGATTTGAACCATTTGAGACAGATTTTTATTACTATTTGAATCAGTTTAGTTGAGTTTCAGGGAAGTCCACCATATTAGCGCCGTTTAAGTTTTTGTCAGATGTCTAGGATTACAAAATTTACCAAATATGAGGAGGGAACATGCATATGGGGACATTGATTGGTGGCAATCCTTGTTAATGCTCTGGGGATGTCATAACTCGTATGATGTTCTTTGATTAATATTCTTGGGATAATCTACCTTCAACTCTAGAGTTTAATCTCGTGCACAGTTTTCATAATGATGGTTATTTCCAATTTAACTGATTCATTTTTCTTTTGTTATAACAGAGGCAACTTTTGAAGTACTCCCTAGACTTGATGAAATCAAATTTGGCAGTGGGGTTATCGACGAGCTTTTATTTTTGGATTTGCCTCGTGAATGTAGATTTCCTTCTGGATTAATGATGTTGGAATATGGCAAAGCTGTTCAAGAAAGCGTGTATGAGCAACTTCGTGTTATTCGTGAGGGTCAGCTTCGTATTATATTCACTCATGATTTGAAGGTTAGTAGAAATGCCATCTGATACTTTTAGTAAATTGTTTGTGTTTCATAAACTGATCTTCTAGCAATGTTACTCGTACACTCATTTCAGATATTGTCTTGGGAATTCTGTGCACGACGTCATGAAGAACTTCTTCCTCGTAGATTGGTTGCACCACAGGTGCTAGTTTTGCCATCTTCTTCTGCATACTTCATTTTTCTTTTGACATGTTGACCTGTACTTTATATATCCATGTCTTTTTATAAGCTGTGCTTAAATGTGTAATTCTTTGCCTGCTGAATAATGAAATTTTGTAACTCCTGGATCCTTCTCTTAGGTAAATCAGCTGGTTCAGGTTGCACAGAAATGCCAGAGCACAATTACTGAGAGTGGATCTGATGGGGTCTCTCAGCAGGATTTACAGGCAAACAGCAATATGTGAGTTAATCAACAGTTCCAAAGAAAATAAATAAATGAAAAGAAAAGGAAAAAATACAATTAGTCAATCATCATCTATGCCTTAACTTTTGATGATGTTTTCAAGGAACAAGTAATAATAAATTGATACAAGTCATTCGTGGCCTGTACTAAGTACTAACTTGTCAAAGGTACAATTTTGATTCTTATTAGGGTTCTGTCAGCTGGGCGTCAGCTTGCTAAGAGCTTGGAGTTGCAGTCTCTGAATGATTTGGGATTTTCCAAAAGATATGTCAGGTGTTTACAGGTATTTATATATGTGCATATCTTCCTTTTTTCTTTGGTTAGAATCTCACAGTAGTTTATTTAGTCATAGCATTAACTGTCCAGTACAACTTGTTACAGATCTCTGAGGTTGTCAATAGCATGAAAGACCTGATAGATTTCTGTAGGGAGCAGAAAGTTGGCCCAATTGGTAAGTTGTCATTGTGGCTATTGTAATGCACACCACGTCATGCAAGTATACTCTTATCTTCCAATACTGCCCTAATAATTCAAGCTACAAAAAAACATGAGTTAATTAATTAATTTTATCTTATGGGTTCTGGTGTAGACCAACTCTACATTACACTATTACAGTACTCTTAAAAACCAGGAATATTCTTGCTTTGTCTGTTTGCGGAGCTGGTGGTTAATTCTGACTGTCATTTCTGTGACCATGGTTGTTCAATTGCGATAGAACCATACAAGTAAACAACTAAATGAGTCTAAAATACTAGAAACAAAATTATAGAAGTCAACTTCTTCTTCCTCTGCTTCTGATTCTTCTTCTGATGAAACCCTTGTCTTCTTCTCGGAAAAGAAAAGGAAAAACAGAATTAAAAATTAGATTTTTTTTCAATAATATTGGTTGGGCTTTTGGAATCCACTTTATTTTGAATCAGATGACTCGGTTCAATCACCGAGTCAAGAACTATCCAGCCGAGTCAGGTAAGATTCAACCCCTCCAAGGATACAAACACAATTTTTTTTAGCTCCAAACTGTGAATTGTATAGTGAATTGCAAGTCAGGTATGATTCATGCCCTACAGAGATACGGACATGATTTTGTATCTTTTTAGTTCCAAACCGTGAATCGTACCACGAAACGTGATATTTGACAGCCGTGTCTGCTACTGCTCATAATTGTCGTATTTAACAGAAAACTATAACTACCTTTGTAGCACCACACTCCAATTCTTTTAATTTTTGTTTCCTTTCATTGTCTTGTAATATGTTTGCGGGAGGTGGGTCAAGTTTATATTTGTTGACATTATGATGTTCAATTTTGAATGTTGCCTTCAAAATTTTAACTGTTTTAGATTTTTCTGCCGCAATTTTTCTCTGAATGAAGTAATCACTTCTGAGGAACATCAAACTTTCCAGTCTAGATTCTATCCACTCAATCTTCAGTGTTGGATAACATTTGTCATTTTCTGCATTTAACCTTCTTTAAACTAATTAGTCTCTCCAGCCTGGTCATCTTAATAGCTGCTAGTATCGTGTGATCAAGTTGTCAATTGTTTAGTAACAGATTAGTATGCTTGGATCTTTGCAGAGGGCTTAAAGAATTATCCTAGACATGCCTCTTCAACCAAGCTTCAAATGCAAAAGATGCAGGAGATGGAGCAGCTTGCAAATGTTCAGGGTCTGCCTACTGACCGGAACACTCTCAACAAGCTTATGGCTTTGCATCCTGGCCTTAACAACCAATTGAGCAACCAACAAATGGTGAACAGAGGAGCTT
>JAYMTA010004375.1:0-12722 GCA_036897625.1 Pelargonium cotyledonis | reverse complement strand
TTCCAAGGTACAATAATAATACAAATGTAAATAGTAGAAATATGTAAGGGTAAAATTAGTATTTAATTTTTTTTAATGACATGTGCAATGCACATGATGAAAGATGTCGATTTTCCGTTAAACTTAACGGATGGATAGGTTATGTCATAGTTAAGGTGTGTATTTGATGTGAAAAAAAGTTCTTGGCACACATGTGATTTAAGCCAATAGTAAAGAGCACTCATGTGAAATTTCCCCATAATTAAAAGTATTATAACATACCATATTCCGTTGATCTCATCCGCAAAACAATCATAAGTCATTTTACGGGTCCATATAACGTAACGGAATCGGTCAACGATATCGACAAATTAGGTTCAAATGTATTTCCGTTAAATGAATAAATAAGAAATCTCTCTCTATATCTCATTCACCTCTACAGCATAAATGGTAAATAGTTCAATTACGAAATTGATTTACATTTGCTACATAATACGAAGGTAGAAGGGAAATTTATATTTTATCTCTCATCCTTCAAGGATCTAAAATTCTACCAGGGGTGTTGAGCTCATGCAAAAGTAAGTTCCTTATTTTAAGTCCCCATTTGATGGGTTTTACTTCAATTCATACAAAATTGATAATATTCCATGTGAAATATGATCGCATTTTCTGCAGTAGATATTCATAACAAAATGATAAAATTAGGTAAAGACGTACTAAGATATTAATTACTTGTATTAGAAGGTGGAATTAAGGAGTTGTTTGTTTTGTACGTATATAGAGAATCAACCAATGCCTACCGACATTGTTGCTGCTACCTACGGAGTTAACACTGTAATAATTAACATAGTATTGTCACTAATTTAAGGGTTATATGTTTGCAGCTCTATTGAACTGTCTTTTTTTTCTAAATTACCTCGTGCCCTTAAAATTTAGAAGTTTCGAACACTGGATTGTATTATTTTATTATTTTAACCCATTTGATATGTTGTAGCCGGTAGCCACATTTTTTTTTATCGGCAATAGGTACTTATATTCATTGTGAAAAAAGTACATTTAACACTACTAAACAAAAATAACAACAAACAGTGAATTGGCTTGCCCAGCCATGAGTGAGATGATTTTCTTGGGGGTGACTCGACGGCGAATCTCGCGTAGATGATGCATGTTTCCGGCGGAGAGAACACAGAGCCGGCGAGGAAGGGGAAGAGGCGGCTCGCAGCGGATCTGGTAGTGACGGAGGCTAGCTGCCTACAAGGGGCTGTGGTAGGTGTTGAGCTCTGGAGAGCCACAGGAAATGGTTGTTTGTGCTCGGTCTCTCTCAAAATTAATGGCTTTGTTTTGCTCTCTTTTTTTCTCAAATTGTTTGTAACTCCCCCTCTAAAAAAATGTCATCTATTTTGCTATGAAAGGGTGGTTTTTATAGAGTGAGAATGAATGGGGACATTTGAAAACACTCTGCATATTTGAATCATAAAACAACTAAATCAATCCTACAATGTTAGTTAAGATTTGGTTTTAAAATATTTATATCAAACTCAATCTCTAAACTTAATAGATTTGAAGATTCCTGCGCTGGAAAATTCATAACTTTGAAGATTCCAACGCTAGAAAATTCATAGTTTTGAAGATTTCGGCGACCGGGACATGAACTTTCCAGATTATTTTTTATTTTTAAATCAAATCTCCAACTATCTTTCCAAAATCAAATTCAATCTCTAACTTAATAAACAAAATCGCGAAATGTGATTGACATGAAGAGATGACCACGATTGGCAAGAAGATGAAGATGAAGATGATGTGGAGTGGTGACATGGCAAAAAAATGTGACATGGCGTAGTGACGTGACAAAATCGGTGACATGGCCTTTGATTAACAACAATAGTAGATAAATTGGGTGTAAAAAAAAAAATTTGCAGTTTAAGGTTTAAAACGACTAAATTCTAAAAACATGTGATAACTTAAAATACAAAGACAATCGAGAAGAACTGCAAACATATAACCCCTAATTTAATTAGTTTAGCACTCGTGAGTGTAGCAGTAACAATATTGACAAATTAAGCTTGTTTAATGACAAAATATATAATTAACTTGACAGAGTCATGCTCATAAACTCTTTATATTTCTTTATAAGCCATAAGTAATTTTATTAAAAAATCTGGAAGACGGATAAAAGTTCGAGAAACAAACAAAAACTCTTTTTCGTCGAGTGCATCATCTACATATATTAATGTTACTGCAAAACACACCCAGCGAAATGAGGCTTTTTCTTTTCCTTCTTATTAACGTAGACATAGACAGTGCTATACAAGGAGTTTTCTGTTCTGTGGTACCGATTTTTCCAAAGATATTAGATACACAAACAAAAATAGTTATACATAAATTTGTTTAAACGGCCACTACAAGAATACACCGATTGTGTGAGAGAATTAGTGAACATACATTTTCTTAAACTCATATTTTGCGAGAGAATTTGCAACGGATCAAATATCCGATTGGAACTTTCTTTAAGAAAAACGACCATCGATTTTCCAACGAAAAATTAAACTTTTGATAAATACGAATTGACGAGCCAATTTTATTGCACGTGTAAAATGTAGCGATGGAATTCCGTCGATAATTCAAAATAAACAAATAATATTAAACACAAATTTTGGCTTCTTTCTCACAAATGCATGTTCGTTGAAAGTGATAAGTCCATGTGACAATTATTATTAGTTGATATGATTATGTGTACTCAACTGCTGATGTGAAACAAATTTACATGCTACAACCGGTTAGTAGGGGTAAAATAAAATAAATAGATCAATGCAACAGTTAAATGCATGTAAAACTCTAATGTTGTGAACTGGACATTTGCTTTTCGGGCGCACATATGCGGTCTTTGGACGAGCTAAAGTGCTCCCGTACTACAACCCTTATACATTGAGGCATACGATGAAGCCTCTACTGCGCAGGTTAGCGTCCTAGGGGCTCATGACTTGCGAGATAATGTTTTGCTTGGCGCTAGAGCCTATTTGACTAGTCTGCTAAAGCCTTGCTTCCAATGTCCCTTAGCGGATAAGGTTCATGAGATAGAGAGTTGGTTGATAAGTCCCGATGAGGTATGGAGTCTTGGAGGTTGCTTGGTGCGAGGTTGGGAGTTTTGATGATGTCTCGGTGAAATGGGGAGCCGTGAAGATTTCTCGGTTAGACGGGGATCCTTGATGACGTCCCAGTGAGTTGGAGAGCCTTAATGATGCTTGGTAAAAATTCTAAATCTATGTGAAAGAGCCGGAGGCGAAAAGCATCAAACAATCAGAGTTGCAAATACCTTGTGCACTTTATTGTGGTGGACATTTGTCAGGGTCGTGGCCTTGGTCACTGTTTGAGTGGAGCTAACTTTGCCCAAGTTAGGGAAGGTTTGCACTTCCCATACCTCAGGGCCGCGACTCTGGTGCATTGTTCAACTCGGTTTGGCCTTTGATCTCTTAGCGAGTATGTTAGAGGGGTCATTCATTTGGAGACATAAACAAGTCTTCCGAACTTGCTTGAGATACTTTCAAACTCTTGAATGCTTTCATTTGGGGGATGAATCACTATAAACTACTATGAGGACACGAGAAGGCCATTCGAGGAAGCAAAGAAGCCATTCGGTTAAGAGCTTGCTCCATCTAGACCTCATGGCTGCAATTTAGGTTCTGTTTCAGGTAGAGCTCGATGTCTCCCCCCGGGCTAGGGAGGGTTTGCGTTGCCTAGATCTTAGGGTCACGACATCAACACTAGGATCGCGGCCTTGGTACTCTACCCGGCTCGTTTTGCCTTTGTGAACTTCATTTTGTGATAAGTTATTTGGGTGATGATTAAGTACTCCGGCACATGAGGGAGGAATTTAGGGGAGCCTTTGGGACTTCGAGGGGCCTCTTGGCATCTTGGGGATTCAGGAGATCTGAAAAGGTCTTTGGGCAAGCCGAAGGGATCTAGGATAGATGAAGGGCTTTAGGTGGACCGGAAAGCTTCGAGCGAGCTGAGGTGGCTTAAGATCCGTTTCGGTGGATTGCTTGACCTTCGAGGGAGGGGTGTGTGTTGCATATTCATTTGTTGTTCTGATTTATCAGGTATAATTATTTTGATTTTTCGCTCAAAAATTCAACCAACAAATCGAAATATAGTCAACTTATAATGAAAAAAATTATTGACATTTTTGTATGCCTAGATCGCACCTCATATCATTATCATAACAACTTTTCTTAGTTTGCAATTTGCATATATTGTGACTTCCCAAATTAAATATTGAAAATCCCATTATGTATATGCACAAAGAAGATTATAATATTTAAACAATTATCATATGCCTGTATTTTTCTTTCAATTCAAAGATATCCAGCTTTCAATCCCATGGAAGAAAATAAATTAATTGTTATGTGCCTACAATTAAGTGACAAGTGCCCAATATAGCCATAAAATAAATCCATATCCATATATTAGTAGCTGATTAGATAATTAAACCAGCTCACAGAGAGTTCGTCAGTTGACACAATTAATTTAATTAATGTTGTTGAGTTAAATCAATTCATCATATTCCTTATAATAAATTAATTTAAAGAGCGTCATGAGAGGCTGTATAAAGTTTTTTTTTTTCTTTTTTTTCAGCTCAATGAAGGTTGGTTTGAAGTTCGTAAGATTGTTAATGGATGAGATGAGTCGTTCTTTGAAGTTAGAAGATAAGTTCACATATATAGTTAGTAGAGTTGGCTAGTGATTGTTTAGCGCTTTAATTCGTCTGGTTTGATAGCGCCACTTTTAGTTTGGTTTATCTTAGCGAGGTAGATAGCTCATGAACTTGCTAAGCTATTTGTTTCTACACCTGAGGATTCGGATTTGGGGTTCTGTCCCGTCCAAGTGTATTGTTTCACTTTTGGCTTTTGAGTAATATATTCGATATGCAGTTTGTTTCAAATAAAAAAAAATTACAAATTCTAAAATATTTTTTAAAACACTACACTCATACTAATTCTCATTTGAGGGTAAGCAGTTAAAACTCATTCCTCTATTAAGAAATGTGTTCAACGGGAATCATAATTTTTAGTAATTTTTAGTTTGATGTTGAATCTAAAATTATAGTTACTCTTGAAGTAATCATATTTTAGTAGCTCCTCTAATCATTGATAATGATTTTGACAATATTTTTATTATAGAAATAAATTAGTAATATATTATATTTTAGCAAGTAGATGAAGAGTGATATAAGGATATGTTTAGGCTTTAATATCCAACCATTTATAAATTAATACTAGTATGAACTTGACTTTCAATTTATTTATGTAATCAGAAAATGCTTAATTTCTTTTTAGATTATCCAACAAATTCCTATGAGTTATAATTTAATAATTGTTCACTCTTAATCATTTCCAGATGTAACATAGTGATGCTCGTTGGTACGTAAATGCAACTGCCTTACAAGTACTCACTCAACATTATATATTTTAATCAATTTGTCCCTGTTCCATTTGTTTCTATGTCGATAAAAATTACGAACAAGTTAGTTAGTATAACATATATGATCTTATATCATCATGAACATATTTTATAGTGCCTAAAACGAGCGTCGTGTGTTCTTAAATTTTTGTCATAAAAAGAGTCTTCTCTTTTATTTTTTTTTAAAGAAATTAACTAGTTGTGCATGAATTGTAAATAACATCAGTAATAATTTGATTAATATCTCTCTTCTTTTTATCTTTTTTTTTTAAAACCAGTTAATTAGTATCTCTTAAATTTGTTATAACACATGGTTGTAAGAATGCAAAAGTAAATATATAACGCTAGCTAATTTCGCTTTATTTTTTCCTCAAAACAAAAATAAGAACACTCACACTTTGAAACAGTTGGAGCAACAAACTTAAATGATACTAACTTATAACTTCACTTGTCCCAAAATAAGCGGTATACGTTTTATTTCGAGAAAAATTAAAATTTCCTTTTGTGTCATCATGCACATGTATATGCATATGATAATGACAACTATTATTAATTCATGCCTAAATAATTTCAAAAGAAAGAAACAATATACTTATTTTAGAACAATGAAAATAACTTCTATAATTAAAAAAAAAGTTGACACTCGGTATTGATAATTTTCTTAAAAGAACTATAATGTTCATTTTGAGATATAAAGTGTATATTATATTTCAATATAGAAATGATACTCTATTTAAGCTAGCATGAGGTGAATTAATAATAATAATAATAATAATAATAACAATAACTACATGAAGTTGAGTTGTTAAACCAAATAGTTCTGTATAACCAAAAGATTCCTTTAGCCCTGAGAGAAATTGAAGTCATCATGAAACATAATGCAACACAACAAACATGATCAATCAAATAGACTAAATAGTTGATGAAGATCAAAGATTGCGTATCTTGGACCATTATAAATTTATCAGCAATCAATCTTTGAGCATTTGAAAAAAGATCTTCCAAATCCATTATAAACATTCAGATTTACCCATTTATTTATCTTGAATATGAAACACTAACTAACCTAAAGATTCTACCTCAACTTTCCCCTCATACTTCAATTCTTAAATTGTTTATGTTCACTGTTAAACTTAGTTCAATCCAAAAGTTTAAGCTAATAAGTGAAGAGGTTAATGTGTATATCATGACATTAACACTCTTCTTCACGTGCATGTCAGATAATACAACAGATCTTGTATGTGGACCAAGAAGGGATACAACAAAAACGGGTCACTAGATCCAAACAAAACCAATTCTAATATCATGTTAAACTTGATCCAACCCAAAATCTTAAACTAATAGATGGATGTCTCAACGTATATATTAGGACATTAACTTGAGAATTGCATAACTCACAAAGAAAATTATCACATAATACTTCGTAACGACATCAATTATGACGAACTAATTAGCATTGACAACATACGCACTTGTCTGGAATGTACTAGCTAAATATCACTTCATATAAAAAGAGTAATTTTTAGCTTATATCAAACTCTCTTTTCTTAATTGGGCACAGTTTGTGTCACATCATCTTTCTGTATTCTTCTCCTAAAGAAATGCAACCCCTCACATGGCTCTCACCAACCATCTCCTCCCACTCCTTCACCCTCATTTCTTTAATTTTACACTTTTTGTGTATTAAAATCCATTTTCAATTCTTTATGTATAAATTATTTGTAAATAGTATTTTTTTTTTTAAGAAATGAATTACAAGGGGAGAGGGGTCCCATTCCCACAAGGAATATGGGGTGTTTTTGAAAGAAACCCCATACCTGAAATATATACATATATGATATAAGTATGTATGTATATCTGTCAATTATAAAATCAATTCATGCAATTGCAATTGCAAATGCAAAAGCTGAATCATAATTCATAATAAGTACATGGATGGGTGCAAATGGAATGTACTTTCGACACTTGCTACTGTCTTCCACTTCCATTTTTTTTATAAAAATTTGTTAAAACAAATTAGATTTAGAGTTTTATATTGTTGTAACCATATTCATAGCCTTATCTATGAATTTTTCTTTTTATCAGCAACGAGACATTATACTCGAATTGTTACTTACTCTTCAAAGAGAACGTCACTTTAAACCCCACTCC
Source organism: Pelargonium cotyledonis (assembly GCA_036897625.1). NCBI lineage: Eukaryota > Viridiplantae > Streptophyta > Magnoliopsida > Geraniales > Geraniaceae > Pelargonium > Pelargonium cotyledonis. The sequence goes on along the minus strand of JAYMTA010004375.1, from coordinate 5,135 downwards.
AACGATATCACCTTATACTGTCAACAAAAAAAACTCAAACTATGATTTATCATAATCCAAATGGTTGATGCTTTAGTTACGGTGTGTAGCTAGGTAAGGTTTACCAAATAAAGACAATCACTACTATGGGCTATGGATATGATTATCATGACCACATTTGGAGACTGTTTCACAACCTTATATACTTTACAATCTGTCACCACTTAGCCAATGAGGTGATGACACCTCATTTAAAATTATGTATCCGGACGGGTCGCTCCGCTCCCATAAATTCACTTGGATGGGTATAAATAATTTTAAATGAGGTGTTATCACCTCATTGATTTAGTTAAGCTGCAACTGATACAATTGATATACATTTTACCCCTATATATAATATATTTCATTTCTAAACCCAAATCAATCAACAATTTCAATGCAAATATAGTATATTCTATCAAACTAATTGGTGGAGATGGGCCTTAATTTGTCTAACCACTGTGGGCCTAGTGAAGATGGGCCTCAGGTACTACAAACTTGAATTGTTTTCAGAGCAGGCATTCACTAATACTACCATTTTGGGAAGTGATCCAATAATAACAGTAAACACCATGTTAGTTTCCTAATTTGAAGTTGAAGTCATCTCCCAAATTAAGTGGAGCACCTTACTTACAACTTTGCAATTGGATCCTTACATACATAAATAGTAAATACATAAAATTTTTAGATTCCCCAATTAGTGTACCTAGTAATAGTGGTAAATAGATTAAATAGTAAAAAGATTTGCGTGTAATTAAGGATTGGTTGTATTGTTACCTTCTTTTAATTTATGAAAATGGTGCTGTTGACCACATTCATTGCTACAAGATATGGCTGCTGCCTAATTCTATACTATGTTCCAATTATATGACTATATATTTTTCAATTATCATAACATTATACTACACACTTCTAATGTTTCAAAACACGTTACTACAATTTTTAGTTTCCATAGATTATTACATTTTTTTCATTATATTTAAACCCTATATAATTTAATCCATAAATCATGAATTTTAATGAATTCATTTATTCATTTTTAATCACGAAGTCATAAATATCGTATATGTATCCAAAATGTTATAGGAAAACCGGAAGGAAGAATAATAATTAGAATTACGTTTGGATTAATTTTTTAAAGATTGTAAGAGTTTTCTGAAATTTTAAGAGCAATAAATATCGTACGTAAACTACATTATGAGAAATTATTGACGATTTTTTTCATTAAAATTCATGATTCACTAATAAATTGAAAACACATGAGGTTTAAATATTATTAAAATAAAAAGAATGTAGATATTTGTTTTAAGGCGTCATATGTAATGATAAAATGTTATGAAAATAACAAAAATATAGTTATGTATCTTAGAACATCACATATAGTAGTAAAATGTTATAAAAATCGAAAAATATAATAATGCGTTTTGGACATAAAAAATAAGTAATTATCCCAATATTCAATGTTGCATCACTTTTATAACCCCATAAAGAGTCACAGCTAGTGAGAGCTTTAAATAGAGTTAGAGGTTGTTTAGTAAAAATTTTGCAACTGCAAGTTCCTGCAACATCAGCAAAGTTGTAGCATCAAAATCCAAACGTTGTTTCGCAAAAAAAAAAAAAAAAAAAAAAAATACAACTTCCAGAAATACTGGATGTTGTGCAGCTGGAAGCTGTGATTTTCCCACAACTGAGAAATTGGTGTTGCAAGTTACTGTAGCAGCCGCAACATTTGGTGAAAGACCATGTTGCCCTCAAATCCATTTCACTTCTATTTCCAATCACCAACAACTCCATTTAATGTAGTTTAAATGAAAATTAAATGTAAGATTTGGATGAACTAGAAAATCTTTTATATTTATGGGATGATTTATAAAAGTTGAGTAAAGTTCGTGAATAGAAATTGAAGTTTAAAGAGTTTGAATCTGTTGAAAGACATATCAATGCTTGGTAAAAATCATTTGCATTTTTAAGGTAAACACTTCTATATTCAATTTTAAACATTATTTTTTGTTCTCTATAGTTTTGTGAACAAATGATGATGTAATGTAGAATGTATGTCCTTCATATTGTTATTTACGAAAGTAAAGATAGTATGTTGTTATTTCATGAGCACTGTGAAAAAATCCAGAAACAGTCGACTGTTTATTTTTTAACAGTCTACTATTTTTGTTCTGTAAATAAAATGACTTTACTATGTTTAATATATTCAATGTCATATGATCGACTAGTTTACAGAAACAGTTGACTGTTTTTTCTCTGCTATTATAAATAGTAATTATGTATTTGCAAATGTATGAGTTGGTTATAAATTTGAAATCTAGTTATGAATCATAGTATTGTAATAAAATAATTATTGATGTTATTCAAAAATTTTTTTTGTATAGATGAATAATAATAGCATCCCTTATTTTTCCGATATGAGTAATATATACCCCAATAGCATACCCCAAAATTATTGGAGTACTCCTACACAAAATGATGAAGAACAATTTGATTGTCCCCTTAACGAACGAAATACTCGCCACGATCTAAATAACGTATTTGTTAGGTCTAGAAAGTGCATAAGTTGACACAAGAAGGAAGTAAGAGTCAAGACAAAAAGAAAGTAAAAACAATGAAGAAGAAAGATCATGCTACGTGTGAAGAACTTAGTAAAAAAAAAATATTGATTTGAAGAAAATGTGAAGGCGTTTGCCCAAGCTTGCAAAGTGGAGATTAAAGCTGGAAATAGACCAAATGACCATTTTCAATAAAGTGGATGGAAAAATATGTGTGCAAGAATGCTTTGTGCTACATGAATGATGTTTACTCCGCTGCAAGTTAAAATTAAGTGGGATGGTATGAAGAGGGAATGAAATACATACAAAAATTTGATGTATGGAGAACCAACCCACACTCACTTTTCCTTTATAATGCAAACCAATCCAAAACATACCTCCATGTTAATTAAATATTTGAAGGACAATTTAGTTAATTTCATATTTTATACTTTTTTCCAGTTTTTTTTGCCAAATATGTAACTTCATTCAACACTGATTTCAACTGCTTCAAGTTATCAATTTACCAAACATAATTAATTTTTGTAAGACATAGCTTGTAGCTGCATCCATCCACTTCCAGCAACTTCCAGCAGAAGCTATATTTTGTCAAACAACCTCTTAAAGTGTTGATTTGAGGTAGGTTGATACAGCAAGTTAAGACCACACCACCAACTAAAATGAATGCAATGTTGCCTTCATCACTCTCTGCTCTTGGTCTTATGAAGCTGTACCTCAAATTCTATCAATAGACAGTAGATTCTGGATTACAATAGTAGTAGAGTAAGGACCCATTACACATATTTGTTTTGATTTTTGAAACAAATATATGAAAATGTTAAATTTTGATAATGTGTTGTGCATAATGACTTGTACTTTTACAACTAGAAGGTAAGTTTCACTTACACCATTATATTTTTTCAATGTGACTTGACATGTGCACAATTTTGGTCTTTATAAACCGAAGTATATTTCTTTCACACGTGGACAGCTGCAGGCATGTCTATTTGCTAGCGGGCCAAAGATCACAACGGGAGGCAACATAAATAGACCACTTTCGGGTCAATGCCTAAATCAAAATCATGCTCTGATATCATGTTAAATTTCGATAATGAGCTACATATAATGAATTGAGCTACCACAATTTTAATGTCAACATTATTACTAAAATTTCACTTGCACTGTCATATTTAATGCATTCAACTCTTACCATTCTTTTCTTACTTCATTTATTTCTTCTTCTTTTTTCACTCTCAAATTATGGCTTATATATTAATTATTATCATCACTCACCTCTTTGTGGACCATCAACTTATGCATTTATGCCTCTTGTCTCTTAACCCTTGTTGCTACTTTTAATTCTTCGTACTAAAATCTCATGAACCTATCTATTACCTATATGCACTATGCTATATTTATTTATACTACTCCTTCCGTCTCAAAATGAGTGTTTTGTTTGTCTAAATTTTTTGTCCCAAAATAAGTGTATAGTTTCTATTTTTAAGTTATTATATTATTATTTTTCTCATATTACCTTTATCACTTATGCACATGGATAGATATGCATATGAAATATATATGAGAAATTAATAGTTATATTGAAAACACACTAAATTATTTAGTAATTTTTAATTTTTACAAAAAATAAAAATAAGACAATAATTTTAGAATGGAAGGAGGATATGATATGAGCCTCAACTTTTGGCTTTTCTCACTTGCCTTTACAAATTCAGCCTTCAATAATTATGTTTATGTGCTCCATAAAATAAAAAATAAAACAAGGTGTTTCAGTGTTTGCAAGCTATAAAGTAGATTAATTAGTTTGAATCATTTTTAAGTTTTAATTAGGTCCATCAGTATGTTTGGAATTGCAATCCTCTCTTCTTTTAGTTACTTGTGATGTCACCTATAGACAGTTGGTGGGACCTATCACTATTTATGTGATCCGAAGATAATATTGGGAATGATTTTATTCTTGACAGTCCTTGATTTGATTGTTAATGCATGCTAATTAAAAAGGTCAATTTGACTAAACGCGTAACAACAAAGATAAGATGCATAATTAATTAATGGTGGTAGTTGTCGGTGCAATGGCATGCCACCTTGTAAAAAGATAAATACCATTTTACTAAATTCAATCAATCTTATTTATAGAAATTTTAAACCTCACTTAAGTCAATATAAAAAATTAAAATGAAAAGATTTTTGTTCGACCCTATAAAAGAATCCGGTAGACCCGTATTGCATTTTCAAGACAACACTTATCGCACAAATAAGAAATCATTGATTTGTTCAAATGAATATATGAGGGCAACGAAACAACATCATATATGATATTAAACCTTAAGATACTTATAAATGAGGATTGCATTGGATGAAGAATAATCTATAACTATTAAGTGTTTGTTTGTTTCTCCTTAATACGACTCAAGGGAGGTGCCACATTAACATTTCGGTAAGTCAAATTTTGGTTATCGTAAGATACCCGTTTTTGGTAAAAACACAAAAAAAAAAAAAAAAAAAAAAAAAAAAAAAAAAAAAAAGAATGAAATAAACAGGAAAAAACAAAGCTTTCCAAAA
>JAYMTA010004374.1:0-12723 GCA_036897625.1 Pelargonium cotyledonis | reverse complement strand
TCCGCCCCCGGCACCCTGCCCCCCGTTTCCCTTCGGGGCGTTTTACCCGAGCCGCGCACATCTGGGGACGCGTCCGCGTGTCCAAGCCATTCCATGTCTATCCGGACGAGTGTCCTTGTCCGTAGTCCTATTCGTGCGCTCGCAACACGCATCCGCGGAAGCCTCAAGGTCGTCCGGGTCATCAGCGTCATGCATCTGCACAAGACCAAGGTCATCCGCGGATGATGTTGTCCATGTCAAGGAGTCCGCGGATCGGCAGAGGTCTCGTCTGTGCCCGTTCACGCCAAACGTCTACGCCCATGCGCCCGTCCGCGGCCATGCTCCTGTCTGTTCGCGCCCGCGCACGTCCCTCCGTCCCACGTGAGTCGTCCAAGCATGGTCTAGGCCGCTCGGACACAAACAAAAGGCAAGTGACTGTGACGCGTCCCCAAGTTGGACCATCATCCGAGTCGTCCTGGATGCACAGTAGCGCATCTCATCCCTTCAGCCACGCCCGAGTCACCTCAAGGGCTTGGGATCATGTCCCGTGAGACACTGGCTTCCAAAGTCCTAATCGCCCGCTCCCGGCTTGCGGGACGGCGAAAAGGGGTCAGCCGAGTCCGACCGGCGCCAAGTCAACCAAAGTCAAGCAAGACTCAATGTCTCTTAAGTAGGGTCTTCTTCTCTCTCGGCCAATCATACACGACACATGGCACTCCAAAGGTTTTAGTATAAATATCTCTTCTCACAAAGAGAAAAGGATCTCTCTCTGACTCTCATACTTACTTTCTCTCTCTAGCTTTCTCTCTCTAGAGCTCTAGTTGTGATTTTCGCGAACTTACTCTCACGCTGAAGGCGGTGTTCCGGATCTACAACCCCGAGTCATCGTTCTTTGGTGTCTTGGTCATCGCAGGCGACAGGTATCAAGAGCTCGAGCATTAGCGCCACCAGGCTACATGGATCGACACATCCTCACCATACTTAGAATATTTTAGATTCCTTAACATACGTGGACAAGAAGACTGAACACATCACCTTTCAAGTGTGTTTGCTTTTGACCCTGGTCAAAACAGGCGCATCAATAATCATGATATTTCGATGTCCTTTTACTCTGTTTGCAAATAATAATCATATTTTATTGAGATTTATTATTTTCCTAACTAATTATATATAGACTCTATTCTTGAATTTTCATAGCTTTCCATATTGGTCTTATTCGAGAGAAGATTGTACAAAAAAAATAAAAAATGAAATAAAAAAACAGAAGATTGTAAAATAAATATATTATCTTTTCACTAAAATTACTTGCATGTATAATTGAGCTTAATTAACACTTTCAATTCGAGATATTTAATTTGTTATATTAAAATGATCAAGGAAGTTGAAGAAGAAAAAAATTGTGTGCTTTCGAGATATTAATGCAATGCATAACTTTTTTTTGGTCAAAATTCTTTATTATTTTTTTATAAACTTTCATTGGGGCAAAATTCTTTTATGTTTTAAACATAAAGCAAATTATAACTCATATGAGGCTACCACTTAAAGAAAATAACTCCCTTATACTTTTATCTTTGGGCCGTTTGGTCATTTATGTAGGTCTAGAGAAGAAGACTTTAGACAAAAACAACAAAGATCATCAATGTAATAACACTATTCAAGAATCACTTCATCTTTTGTCAAATATTAGGCTATCCCCATCCTTGATGCATGCGAAAATACACAATTTACGTGAAGATCAATGTAAATGGAACACATATATAATATCCGATCAATTTTATACACGCATAAACTTGACAGAAATAGCATCCCAAATCGATCCACTATAACTAACCTAACCTAGCAAGCAAGGAACTAATCATGGAAAGTGATTCAATTCAGAAACCAAGTCTGAAATATTTCTACCAAACAATCCGAATAGAAGATAGCAAATATAGAATGCAAATCTGCAATAATAATGGCATACTAACTTAACATGCTTCAGAGTGAGGGTTGTCTGTAATTGTATGTTTGCTACCACATATACAGAAATAAAGTGAAATGAAATGATTAGCTAGTGGAGGTAGAGTGGTTTACTTGAAGCTTCCTCTATGTATGCCCTGACTTCATCTTCTGATAGTTGTTTTCCCTCTACCAGGCCTTTTATCAAGGTGTTTGCGTATTCCGGGCATGGAGCACGCAACGGGAGCTCACCGCTCTTGAAGCCTTCAACATTAGAAAGCGAGCACCTGAACAAACAAAACTCATGCATAGGTTAATGAGCTCGTTAAGAACAATAATAAACGAGGGTAATCATATTTTTAACCGTACGTCATAGTTAATATGGGAATATTGCGCTCCTTTCCCAGGCAAACAACATTGTGGTACCAACCCTTCTACATAAACAAAACAAAATTGTAATGTCAAAACAGAACAACCATACAATGTAAGCGGCAAAATGGAAACAGCTCAAATATCATACTCCCTCCGTCCCAAAATATGTTTCATTATTTCTAGTTTGAGAAAAAATTAAGGAGAAGATAGTTTGTTATCTTCATGATCATGTGTTAACAGATACTAACTAATTAACTTATTACAAGGATACTATTGACAATTCATGCAGAACTAACCTCCTAAAAAAGGCAAGGCACACTTGTTTTGGAACAGAAATTCAAATAAAACAGGCCCCTCATTTTGGAACGGAGGGAGAACACATGGTATTTATGAGACCGGAGAGCTTACCTTGAGAGCCTCCAGAATAGTAGATCCTTCTTTCACAGTAGAATCCAGAGCAGTTGCATCAAACAATGGAGAACTCATACTGCTTGAAACATTTTCCTGATGTAAAACATCATTGAACTGCTCTAGTCTGCAAGACCGCCATAGCCATATTATAAGTTTTCAGTATATACCTAAGCAAATGTATAATATAGTTGGAAGTTAAATGTTCTTCTAAAAACCATGTTTATCATTTTTTTTTCAATCTCAGAAGATTTAATCCTGAGAGAAACTAAGGAACAAACAGATAAAGTCATAACAATTAACATACGTAATTCTGTAAAGGCACAGGTGACTTTTATCCTGATTGTTACTTTCAGGATGAAGAAAAGCAACCCCTCCAGGACCCCATGTACGGGATGACTCGTAACCAAAGAACAAACGATGAGGAAAAATCTTCCACAATGTCTCTTTTGGTGGGCTTCTATCCATTGAACCAGAACAGGATTTCTGCATTCCTTCCACCTGAAAGTCATTTACAGATTCATTTTTACTATTCTTTTACAGGGAAAAGAGCTGAAAACAAAAGGAAGACTGACTGGTAGCAAATCTAAGATCATAACAGTAGAGAGTAACAAACAAATAGTCATAACATATGAATTCATAGATTATCAATGTGGAACATGAGAATGGTCTAACTGGTTAGCAAATTTTGTTTTCTATTAACTAAAGCAAGCTCCAAATGTTAACAGGATTAGATTATGCATGCAATTATATTATTGATTGATATCTTAAGCTAATATAAAGGAGTTAAAATGGAGATTGAAAACTTAAATATTTAAGTTTCAGCCCAATCTTCAGCTGAAATTTATAAAACAAATGCCGTATGGAGTATATTACCTTTCCACCTTGAATGTAGCAGAGGAATCTTGATTTCCACATATTTGATCCAAAAGCTGCATACCAAACGTCAATTTTTGAGAGCTCTGCTCTCCAAGTGGGCTTCAATATCACTTGATCTGTGATCAGTTCAGAGATTTACATATAAAATATGATGTAATAAACAAATTCTAATTTACAAGTTTTGAAATCATTTTACCTTACCCTGATGATTTTCATTCATTTTTAAGTGTGCAAGTGGTTGTAAAATATCCTGAATAGTCTCATCATTTTCTAGCACGTCATGCTTGTCGTTTACATCCTCATCTGAATCAGAGCTAGACAGTAGAAGATGCTATAGATAAAAGAAATATATCTCAGCAAAGGTGAAACATCGGAATCACCGCATTTATAATAAACAATAAATAGAGTATAGCAAGGTAAAAGGTCAAAACTCCAACATCAATACATAGATGATAATGCCAACAATAGTATCTTATAAAACATCGGTTCAATTATGAAATGATAATTTGACCCTATGAAACACCGACACTCAAATGAGTGAGATTTAATGTCCGACATGCAAACAGGACACAACACGCTCTAACATGATAATGCCAAACTTAAATATAAAAAATGACATATTCGCAACACGCATCTTCCGAATTGGGGTTTCTACCATTTTATTAGTGTATAACTTTTCACATATGCCCTTTACTGTAACAAACTCAAGGTTGTTATACCTAATTCTTTTCTTTTAGAATGGAGGCCAATGGGGCAGTGACTTACACAATTGGAGGCCATAACTAATTAGTTTAAGACACAAAGGGAAAGTGAACACTAAAAGTGGAACATTCAGTTTTAACAAACAGGCACAAAATGGGAGCAGAGCGAGTAACCAGAAGAGGGAAAGATGCATCACCGTTGCTGGAGCCTTTTGACTAGTTAACTTCAATGGTAATTGATCTGCAAGCATTGGCCAGAAATCACTTAATTCACGACGAACCTGCAAACATACCATATATGCCTTAGAAGAAGAATATCAATGATACAACATGCAACAAGTGAGAATTGGACAATCAAGCATAGACGATATATACACCTATAACCTTACCGCTTGTATTACACGCCACGTAGACTCAAATGGGTAGGCCTCTATGGATCCAGTGGTAGTCTTATCCTCTAGAAGAACTTCCACGCATGCAAGGGCTGAATTCGCTATAGAATCAAGATTGTATCCTCCTTCAAGTGCCAATACAATTTTACCTTGAGCAAATTCCATTAACTGCAGAGACAAAACACAAATAATAAGAGACAGACAAGAATTATGGATGGGTGTACCAAAAGGAAATTAAGACAACAATAACCATCCCTACTACACAGGTAAAGAATAAATGGTTCATGACTTCCTATCAAGATAATATAAGTTACAGACATCAAATTATGCTAATAATGCTATTGTTTACATCTTTATAATGCAACCAATCATTATTTAATATGCAATGCACCTTTCTTGTGAATGAATGGAGAACAAAAATACAAGAAAAGATTAATTAGAAGCTAACCTTTTTCAGCATAATTGAATATCCATATGGTGTGACACGACAACCCCCAAGAGGGTCACCAACAGCTGTACCAAAAATTATTTGTCATTATACTATAGGAATCTATTCCAAACAGCCACAACATCTGTAGAGCCAATCATCAAGTCTCATACTACAAAAGATATTTTCACATGCTATGAAACCAAAGAGGAAGAACAAAATTATTGATATGACAAAAATCACAAACAAGATTTCACACTCTGTCAATCAATTAAGAAATGATCACACTCTAGGAAATTTGTTTTCCCTGCAAAAGCATAAGTATGAATTCTGTGTGAAAAACATGTTCTCCATAACAAGCAAAGCCTCAATGCATTTTTAATTTTTTTTTTTTTTTTTTAGAGATGTTGCCACATTTTCTATTTGTTTATAAAAAAATAACTGCATATTTATTAAGAAGAGAGATAACATGAATAACATAATCAATTTTCTCTACGGATCTCATTAACAATAGGTTATAACAAAAGTATAGAACTTAAAGGTTTCAGCCATCAAACCTGCATCAAACCCTGCAGATATAATAATTATGTCAGGGTTGAAGTCCTTGGCAACTGGAACCAAAATATGGTCCCAAACAGCAAGATAGTCTGCATCCCCACACCGCCCATTCTCCCATGGGACATTTATATTATATCCTGCACCCGGTCCTTCTCCAATCATAGTATAAGAGCCATCATCGTTTGCAGGATAAAAACTCCCAAATTCATGTCTGCAGAAAAACAAAGCCATTCAGTCACCATTATTATGTACATGTGTTCCTCCATGAGAACAGCACATCATTACTTATTTAGCATCCTGATGCTGCAGACCAATAAAATGAAGTTATAAAGTGCTGCTATAGCTCTGTTCCTGGAAACACTTTGTACAAACATTCATTCCATTGTACAAACATTCTAGTTTCTAAGAACTAAAAACAAGTTCAATTACACCACAAGAGCAACTCCATTGTACAAACATTCTGAACAACTATAACTAATAAATAGCCAACAGATCCAACTGACACTGCTAAGTGATCCAGAAAAGCAAAAAATCATACCAACAACAAAAAGCAAGACAATTTTGGGTTAATAAACTTCCCACGTACCTATGAACAGAGAAGAACAAAACACGAGGATCCTTCCAGAACATCTTTTGAGTACCATTACCATGATGAACATCCCAGTCAACAATCAAAATTTTATTAATACCCAATTCCTGTTGAAACATACCAAAGCAACAAAAGTGGATAATAAGTAGAAAACTTACTGAAAGAGGAATGAAGTTCTAAGTTTACAAACAAATAACACAAAGATAAATTTTAAGTTGCAAGCAAACAAGCTCTCACTTTTTCCTTCAGAAGAAAACTTGTTGCAACAGCCACATTGTTGAATAAACAGAATCCCATAGCTTCATCAGGTTCAGCGTGGTGTCCTGGAGGCCGAACAATAGCAAATGCAGAATCCAACTCCCCTTTGGCAACTCTGTCAACAGCCTAGCTGACAAAACATCTTTAGTTAAGTTTTACTTTATTTGATAGAGAATATAAAATAAATTTGTATCGAAGTCTTTCCTCCAATAAAGTTTTTGAATAACATAGTTATAACATGTTACTTAGTGTGGTAAATCCAAATACAAAGATGCTACCTGCCAGAAATAAAACTCGGAAAATCATATTCTATAGCATGGGTAAACCAGATTTTGAACACTATGAAAATTTACTTTTCAAACAACTAGAACTTAAGTTAAGGCTGCAAAATATGTACTTTAATAATACTTGTGAATTTGAAGGGACGAGAAAAATATAAACCTAAAACTTAAAAGCTCTTTCATTGAACTAGAGTCTAGAAGTCTAGACCAACATCCATACTCCATCACAACCATAGTCACCTTAACAGGTTGTTCTTTAAAGAGGCTTCATCAAGGCCCATGTGGCCTTTAACAAGTTACTTAGAGTAGTAAAGCCAAATACAAAGATGCTACTTGCGAGAAATAAAACTTGGAAAATCATAATCCATAGCATGGGTAACCCAGAATTTGTAAACTATGAAAACTTAATTCTAATTTAACTCACAAACAGTGTTTTAAAAAGCCAATTGAGGTGAGCTTGAGGCACGAGGCACACCTTGGAGCCTCAAAATAGCTGACGCGAGGCGACTTGTGTTAGGTGCGGTCAAGGCGCGTAAAGCGTGTGAGGCAAAAAGTAAAAATTAAGGATTCCTAGGACCTCAAATGCGCAACCGAGGCGCACTTCACAGAAATATAGCCTAATATTTCAGTTTTCAAGTCAAATCAGAATTCAAATTTCAAAAAATCAATTTTACGATGCAAAACATTAATTTTTGTATTGTAAATAGAAATATTGAAAGATGAAAAATCAGCTTCCAAAAATCATAATATTTACTTTTATTTCACCAATTCACCTATATAAAGGGTGTCCAGCAGCAGCATGAAAAACATATAGTGATGAAAGGTTGTTAGTTCAAAAAATATATAAAAATATTGAGGGCATACGATCAGCACAAGAAAATCAATTGGATTCAAGCTTCCAGAACTAGGTTCCTCTATTAATTTCTTTCTTATTTTGTAATAATAACTAATGATGAAGGATACGAGTCTATTGATAGTATTAGTGAAGGAGATGACAACTTAGATGGTGATGATTTTTAGTCTTTTAGATTTATCTCATTTATCTATATTATTAACTTTTTATATTATAAACATATTTTGGTAAATTTAATGTTTAATATTTTTATTTATTTCATAAATTTTAAAAGTGCACTTCACTTCAAAAAAGACCACGCTTTACAGTGCACCTTGCGCCTCGGCTATAAAGGACCCTAGCGCCTCAAGTGCGTCTCACGCCTTTTAACAAACTGCTCACAAAATGATAGATCAAACAAATAGACCCAAGGCTACATAATATATATTCTAATAAGGAATAATTGCATATGACCCCCATTAACTTATCGGTCATAGCAAATGTATACCTTAAACTTTTTTAACAAGAATTGAACCCCAATTATCCTTCCCACAACCAATATGTTAACTCTATTAGTTAGAAGCATAAAATGATTGAAATACCCTTATCTTTTAAATTAATTTACATATGATTCAATCAATTTGAGTGAGTTAACTCAGTTTGAGTCTTTCTTTACTGTGTTTATCCTTTTGTTTGCATGACCTGTTGGTGGTTGAAATGAAGTTATTATGTATTGAAAACATACAATACAATCATATTATTAAATGAAACCCAAAGATAATAGTGATTTTGTTGAAATTTGAGTTTGTGCAGATAAAATGCTATCTTATGGTGAGGGAGTTGAAATTTGAGTTTGTGCAAATAAAATGCAATATGATGTCTGGTTGAAATTTTATTTTGTTTTCATGTTAATTACTTAATTGGTTTCTGCACTAAAATACAATCTTGAAAATATCTTGGAATTGGATTTTGGTGAGGGATTCTTTGGCTTCTTCAAAAATCACAGTCATCACCATTGCAAGATGTTAGTATGAGAAGGACAGAGAATGTTGTATTTGGTCGAGACATAGAGTTGCAGATCTGAAGAAGATGGAGTTGCAAATCCGGACAAAATGGGCTACACGATATCGCGGTGGCTACAGATTTGAACAAAATGGGCGGTGGATGCACGAAGCTCACGGTGGTGGTGGTGGTGGTTGTTTGAAGCTCCTAACACGATCTCCTCCTCTCAAGACACAACCCATCTCTCTGACATGAGAGAGGTCCATCGAATCTTTGGGCAACAACCACCTACATATTTTTTTTCTAGAATTTTCCTCTTTCGGTAAAATTAAAAGAGAAGCTCTTTACTCGTTAAAATTAGCCCTAATGTTTCAATAACTTTCACTGAAATTTTGGTCAAATCTCAGATCTAAGTTTTAGTTCTTTGTTTTAGATTTTTGTATTTGAGTATTTTGATTTGTTGGTGGGTTTATTTTGTTGAGATTTGTTGTTTTTGTTTTTTTGTAAAAGATTTGTGTTGTTTGGAATTATATTAGAATATGGGTTATTTGGAATTATAGTTTGAATTCGGGTTCATCTTCATCTGTTCTTAAGAATCCTCACGTGTTCATGATGCTCATCATATGTTCTTGATGTTCATCATGTGTTCTAGAACATCATGTGTAACAATAAAAATAAGGGCAATTTGGGTATTAATAAAAACTAACAAGTAACATGCAAAACAAGTGATGAAAGAGACATTTTCAGTTATATTTAACTGACGGAATGGTTGTGAGAAACTTTATAGGGGTCGAATTTTTGCAATCAAAGTTGAGGGTATACATTTGCAAGTGACATGTTTATAGGGGGCATATGCAATTACCCCTTCTAGAAATACTTTGAATATGAAGGGAAGAGAAAATATCAACCTAAAACTTAATAACTCTTATTGAACTAAAAGTCAAGACCAAAAACATCCATATCACCTTAAACTGTTGTTCTCTTAAGAGGCTTCATCAAGCCCCTCATGGCATTTCTAGCAAGTAATATGACATCTTTAAGCTAACCATGAATAATATAACATTCCCCTTCCTCATGCAAAATAGACTGAGTTCTTGACCACATTGTCAACTTTGCTTCCCTGTAACAATAGCCCAGAAAGAAAGCAAAAGCATAGATCCAATCTTTGGAGAGGTAGGAGTGTGAAGCTCAAAACTCTATAAGCAAGCATAAGATAAGGTATATGAGGCTAAGGCATCTACTGACTATCCTATGCAACTAATCTAAGCCTACCCATGCTAAATGAGCTAATCAATTCCAAATACTATCAGTAAGTGAAAGAGGAGTTGATAAGGTTTGAAGGAAGTAGTTTTAATCAATCCAATCCCTTAAGTATGAAAAAATGGATGAACAATATTTCACCGACAAGGTAGAAAGGACTGAGCCAACAAGGGGTGAGGGATTCAATAATCGCATGCGCAAGCAGAAAAAAAAAAGGTCGTTTACTTGCTTGTTTAGAGGAGAGAACTTCCTTGCTGAAGCCTTGATCTGACTTATCAGAGATTCTATCTTTCTGGCTTTCCAGATCTGATTGCATGAGCCAACAAGAGAACCCCCAGGTCTTGTAAAGTATGCTTGCAAGGCTGAGGTAACGACGACAAAGGAAATTCTATATATAAGGAACCCATCTTAGCACCACTGAACAAAAGTAAGTTGGTGACCCACAAGTATCTCTTTCCCATCGATAACTCTAATTCTGTATATGCTGGCTCACTTATCTTACAATAGTACTGATCACTAAAAGACCTTGAATTTGAAATAGAATATAGAGTTGAAATAGAATATAGAGAAGCAAAAAGATAATCAATGTGGCATGTTCATGGGACGAGAGGCCATCACCCAAACCATTGTAACTTTGACCTGACTATTTAGAGCTAACATGATATTGAATCCATCAAAAGAAAGATCCTGAATATTTGTATAACTCTCCATTAAACCAGTACTGAAAAAATTGTATAGAGAATTAAAACAATTATTACCTCTATAACAGATCCAGCAGCAAGATAAGCAGCTTCAGATGACCCTTCATTAAGATATATAGAATTGAACTTTGATGCTATCCGGTTCCTTCGTGAATCAAACTGTTTAGAGCTTACATTTCTGATCAGATTAACATGATTCTTGGTATGTACTGATAGTATGTGTTTATCTTCTGCTTCTCTGGCATCCAAAATCAAACATCTGAAAAAGGAAGCGGCATCAATATCACTTAATATATATCGTTCTTAAAAAAAACCAGAATGAGCATAGTAAAGGACCAACACAGGCCAGTAATAATGTAACTGCAATCAGTGGAAGAAAAAAAAACAATGAAGATTACTATAAATGGGTCAAATAAATTAATGCTAGCGAGAACATTAACACACTAAATGCAAAAACAAGCTTCTTCTTCCATTATTGTTACAAAAATAAATAAAGGTAAAACACATGGCACCCACCAATTATTAGGTCATTTTTCATAAATCCCCCCATTCCGCAAATATCATTTTTGTCGCTATCAGCAAGCAGCCATGATGAGACTTCAAGACTACTGATTTCAGACAAACAACCCCATTTATATACCTCAACTTCATTGTAAAATTTGTAAACAGAAGGATCAAACTTTAGCCTAGTAAGTTATATTTTCAGGTTCTTCCTCATAGCTGTTTGAAGCACAACAGTTCAGAGGGCCATTTGCAAAATGCCATATACCTAATTGGACAGGGCGTGCTTGACCCCAGCCAAACCACACTGGTAGGTGGTCCATATCCTCAACACAGAAACTGATCTGAACTGGACTTGTGTGAAATATGAATGCACACACTTATGCGAACAAAAACGAAGTGATCTGACATCATGATGCAATATCAGAAAGAGAGCAAAGAGTGTCATCTTGTTGGTGGCTTGGCCCACTCTCACCTCATAATTAAGCAAAATCAATCCACTGAAAAATGGAAGTTAACAGTAAGACGCAAAATCCTCAACCTTACTCACATAAACTTGGAGATTCATTGTACTAAAACCAAAACTAAGAAGCCTCAAGATTATTCCAGAAGTGGAAGAATGAGTGAATCACCTCTGAGTAATGCCGGAACTTTGGAGCTTGTTCCAGATGACCTTAGTGCGGTTGGGGTTCTCAGGGTGGTGATCGCCGTCCGGTGTGCGGTGATTGCACATCCTGTCGTCGTGAATGAGCCCTACGAGCCGTCGATGGCCATTTCCGGTACCGCTCCCAGAGCCAGAGCCCAAAACCTCCATGGCTACTGCGAACTGTGCCCTAAAGTCTCTCTGTACCGATCTCAGAGAGTAGCGCGAAGCTGGAGCTCCGATGAACTGACCGAGAAAAGAAACAGCGCTAGGAAATGGGAATTTGGACGATCACTCCTTCCTTAATTTTCTTGGGCTCCGTGCTTTTCTACGTTTCCTTTCTTTTTCTTTATCCTTTTTTTCCTATTGGATGGTCAAGTCAAACTCCCGCTTTTGGACCCGCGATTGTTTATTTATTTTTTTTTAAGGAAAGCGTACTCTTGTTAAGGGTTAAAGGCATTAATGATACCTAAACTTGTATCAAAAACTCAATTTAGTACTCAAAGTTTAATTATACCAAAGTAAGTATTCAAATTTTAATTTTCAACTCAATTTGGTGCCTACCGTCAATGACAGTTACCCACTCCGTTAACTCTGTGCCAAGTCACCTATTTTGCGCTGACGTGGACCTATTTTACGCTGATGTAGACCTACATTGCGCTTGATGCTACCAAAAAAATCATAAGTCCATCAAAAACTCAGAAAGCGCCACATGGCAAGTCCGAAGTAATCGAGTCACTCAACCCGGGCCTGATCCAAGCCAGGAAAGCTCCCTGTGCGTGCCCATGAAAACCACGCGCACCTGCGTGCCCGCGTGGCCTAAGTACTCACGCATGCCCACGAAGCCTACGCACCCTCGCGTGCCTGCATAGCCTAAGTATTAATGCGTGCCCACGAAGCTTACGCCCCCTCGCGTGCCCGCATAGCTTAAGTACTCATGCATGCCCACGAAGCCTACGTGCCCTCGCGTGCCCGCATAGCCTAAGTACTCATGCCTGCCTA
>JAYMTA010004373.1:0-12725 GCA_036897625.1 Pelargonium cotyledonis | reverse complement strand
TCCAACCCGTGCACCGTTTGAATGTTTGGCGGTTTAGCTCCGTCCCGGCCGGTAATTAAATCGGTTTAAACGGGGCGGTTTGTGGCGGTTATTTTGGCGGACGGTTTAAGCAGTTTAACGGTTCACAAACGGTTTTACTCAACCCTACATATATATACAAAAACAACTGTCCTAATCAACAATTTTGACTTAATTTTGATGATGATGATGGACCATATTGACATATATTGTACTTCCCTGTACTAAATGGAATGTCCACCCCCATCTCAACTTCATTTTGTAGAGTCAACCCACAAAATTGAAGTGACAATGTGCTTGCTTGCTACCTTTTTTTTGCCAATTTCTGCTACTTATTTCTCAGCCTGATTTATCTGGAATCTCTAGAAGCATTGGGTGCCCAAAGAGGCTGATCCTAGGGGTACTTTTCAAATTTCAAGTTGATAAATTCATGCCCGAACCCGCTAAAGAACAGGTTGGGTTTCAGGTTCCCCAGGGCTGGTCAGTCCATTTTGTCAGCTCTAATTCTATGACAATACAATATGATGTATTGTAAGAGACTGGTTTATAGAGTTTCCAATTATGGTTATTAATGATTGTTGTCATCTTGCATTATATTTTGAGAACGTTGCTTTCTCTTTTACTTATCGGTCTGTGAATGTTGTAGGTCATGAGATAGCTAAGGTTGCTCATTCTGTATCTGATCGATGTTCTTGGGTCTCCCCGGAGTGTCCCCCAACAGTGATTCAAGCTTTGAGCATGTTTTGATTAATGAGATCGTCTTTTTCCCTACAAAAACATATGTCTATCTTAGATAATTTCTGTTATTGAGGTATTAATGGATTTTTGGTGTATAGGGCCCAATTATCTCTCTTTTTGTAAACCATTCAATTGTGGTGTGGGCTGTGCAGCTGAAGCATATATATATATGATGATGTGAATGCCCAGAAACCACAATATATGTTCAAGATTTTGTCAAGATAAACTTGCACAAGTAGAGATTGCAAATCGGATTTGGTTTTTTAGGGACAAAATGTGCTGAACTGTGCAAGTTTACCCAACCCGACATAACCCAAAAATCTACCAGATAAACCTGGCCGACCCAAAAGTTGGGCGGGTCAGATGTCGAGTGGGGGCAGATACAGGTCCAAATTGTGCACATAAGATACTGTGAGGGAGATATAAGAGACCAAACCAAATTGTTGTGGTTTCCAAATGTTGAATTATGGTGTTGTGTTGTGCTCTCTGACTTTGAAATGCATTGACGAAAAACACAAGCAAGCTAGCTAATTTTTACCGGCAAGCACGCTTCCTTGTTACGAGGATTATGTCTGTAACCCTAGTCTTTAGGCTCCATTTCATCTTGTCTGCTGAACCACTCTCAAGTCACAGCTCAACCATTGTACATTCACATTCCTAATTAAACATAAAATTTATCATACGTTAGCTTACGTGCCATACTCGCAAGAAACGGCCCAATCACTACCCTAAGCTGAGAAACTATATGCGAACCACATCTATAATAGGTCATATTGGTCTTGAACAGAATTTCAAAACCATGGTCCAACTCAAATAATCGAGACATGCATCATAGGAAAACAGACCAGACTTGTCTAAGGTTCCGACAATATTACTAACAAGATTCTAGCGATCCTCATGTCTCAACGACTCAAACAACAAACCTATATTTGTCTTTACAGGAATCCAGGTATAGGAAGATAAATTACCTAAATCCCTGCACTGTGACATGTTTATCATTCACTCGAACAGCACAGCACAAATGAGTTGCATTTAGTTTACACCTACAGCAGCATGTGAACCTTATAATCGATCTCTACGATGATGACTATCAAATTATCGTACAAAAATGCCCAAATTGATATCAGTACTGGTACGTGCCTGGCTGTGCAACAGTGTTCTGGTATGAACTTTGCGGAGTAATAATGTTAGGGTAGGTTACTTGCTGACTATGAGGGCTTTGCTGTGTGCTGATGTTTGAGTATGCAGCAGGCTGAGCATTCACGTTCTGGTAAGAGCTTTGCTGGCTGCTCGCGTTCTGGTAGGAGCCTTGCTGGCTGCTCATGTTCTGGTAGGAGCCTTGCTGGCTGCTCATGTTCTGGTAGGAACCGTGCTGAGTTTTCATGTTCTTGTAGGAACCTTGTTGAGGAACCAAGTTTTGTCCTGTAGATCCCATGTATGACTGAAGGGCACTCTGTGCAGCAGTCAAATGCTCTGACGATCCACGAATCTCAACAGATTCCAAGCCACCTGACTGAGCATCTTGGAGCTTAAACCTCACACCAGCCACCTACATTTTACAGGACAAAGTTTAGACATTTAGCAGTTCAGGAACACAGTTTCTGGTGTTTGGTAAGCCAAGGAAAATGAGTCAACAGATGACCGGTTAGGGTCAAATTCGACTAGATTACACTTGCTTGTCTGGAGATACAAAAGAGCAAAAAAAATAACTATAATCCTCATCGTGTCTCCAACAACAATCTCCAGTCCTCTTTCTCCCTTTTTATTATTACATTACAGCTAAAGTTACTTGAAGTCTGGTACCTCCACTCTTTCATATCATTTTTATGTTTCCTTTAGGTTAAGATTTATGGGTATGTTTGAAGAATCAAATAATACAAGGAATAATCTTTGCATAAGGTTCAAAAATGATATAGGTTTGGTCATGGTTCCATGTCTAGATGAGGACGTTCACCACGGCTATGACCGTTTCACGGACCCATGCTAAGACTGTGAATCTTAAAGCCAAGATTATTGGTTCCTGGATGTGATTGCATTATTTAGATAAGTAAGGACTGCACGAGGAATCATCATATTGATTGGTCTGTGAGGGTTCTGATTTTCTATGTAAGACAATCACCAGAAAGTACTAGTCAGTTGAAGAAGATATTTCCCAAGGTTTATTATTTTCCCCAAAACAAATGAACATTAAAAGTTGAGGTTTTGAATTTCTGATACTAGAATTCAGGAGTGAAGAGCACCACATAAAATGCGACGTCATACTTCAAAAATGTACAAAAATAAAAGATGATAAAAAGAGCAAAGAGGAGCACTATATCTGGCACCATATATTCATATGGAGTCCAAGACGGACTAGAAAAATCCTTCAACTTAAATACTATAAACAAAGACAAAGCTTCCAAAACAGTATTTAAGGATATTTAATTTCGTTTCTATGGGGTGTTGAAATCTGCCTTAAAGATAAGACTCGATAAAAAAAAAATTTAAATCCTTCACACTTTCACGGAGTCATTAAAATAATTCCACTGACTATCTTTAGTTGCCAGTTCAAGGCTGGAAGATACCTAATTTACTAATTGCCACAAGAATCCCAGTCACCTGATATGAATTGTTACCTTACTTGTATTGTTACCTTACTTGTTTTATTTTCTATGTAATTCAAAATTTATTGAACAAACCCATATATTCACATGCTCTACCAGAGAAGTCATATTTTCCAAAAGTCTTGATGATTCAATTTGACCATAGCTCACTGAAACATACCTCAGTAGTGTTAGAAATATTGCTCCCTCCTGATCTAACGACAGAACCAACTGCATTGTTTGGAATCCTAGGCTCATAAGTGTCATTAATAGTTGCATATCTGGACAGTGAAATAAAAATTAAAACCACTCCAACTATGAAATATGAATGAACAAACTCTTTTATCAGAATATTACCTTGAAGCAGCAGGAGGAATTGGATACCTCTGAGGTTCATATTCATATCTACCACCCTTCAAAAGAATATCATATATATCATAGTTAACATGCTAGGATAGTAGGAGAATAGAGTAAACATTTTTAACCAATTGAGGACAATGGATTAAGCCTTAATCCATCATATTATGGTGTGGAATATACATAGACTAGAATTGAGTGTAGAGTACTAGAGAAGATCTCGCTCAATTACATTATGACAATGGGTATATGCATAAATCATCATGTTCTCATGAGAAGCAGGAATAATATCAAGGACACCCATGGACATTTCGCAAAATCCATTAAGGAGAGGTCCGGTCACATAGGAATGGCCCGTAACACACCCATATCAAAATATGTAGTCCACACTCTCAGATTGGCTTGTTATGCTTATGTCTCATCTAATTTCGTATAACTATAGCATACCTAACCAGCTCATCTAATCTCACTGGGTTCCTACCAGTTTATTAGATTATACTACAACCAAAATTCTAATTTATCCTAGAAATCTCTACCGGCAGCTAAATAAGTCCCTATAAAAAAAAGGATTACAAGAATGGAAGTTCAAACTCGCGAGAGAGAAGTTCAACTCAAATTGTCATGTTCCTCTGATACAAAATTCAGCATATTAGACCAAAGATGGATCATTGTTAAGTGATCCCACATCGGTAAAATGTAAAGTGAAAAGGCGGCATATAATGGTGCAAGCAAAACCCTATTAATCAAGTTGACCTTTTAGTAGTTGAAGCGCAAGCTATTAAGTGTAGCTCATTATCAAACTTAACATGTCATCAGAGCAGGTTATGATCCCACCTTTGACTCGAAAATGGCCCATTGTTGAAGTAAAACCCTACTAATAAGGTTGACCTTTTAGTAATAGAAGCCCAAGTCATTGTATGCAGCCCATTATTGAAATTTGACATACTATCAGAGCCGAATTTGTTTGGGCCATATGGTTTGTTTGCCTTACCTCTTGACTTAAATCTACCTATCCACGTGCGGTTTCGGGCTCATGCTCATCTCTCTTATTCGGCTTGCATTTGAGGGGAAGTGCTAAGTGATTTTGTTTGGGCGGTTGGGCCTAATGGCATGTTTGCCCTACCTCTCGACTTAAGTCTACCTATCCACGTGCATGCCAGGGCCTATACCCATCTCTCTTATTCGGCCATGGACGTGAAGGGGATGTTAGTGTTCCGACATTGGTAATATTAAAAGTTAAAAAGCTATACATATAATGGTGCAAGTGATCACTATGTAGCATATTAATGAAATTTCATAATCCTCAAATTAAAAAAATCTCATATGCTCGTTCAAACCACCCTTGCTGCCACAAAGCAGGTCCCGGGTAAACATATGACTAAAGTTCTTATGTTCAGCAGGCCTGCTGAAGCAGATATACAGAGTGCAAGTAGCTAGAGGGAAAAAAAAACATTTGAATTTCCGAGCGTTGTTGAATACTTTAAACTGGACAAATGGCACAATGATAAATCAATCAAGCGATGCCGTCATGCATTCATAAAAATTGTAATAAAATAAATAAAAGTGACCTTAAGATCAAAAGCTAATAGAAGTTGCTTGAATAGAAGTTCTTTAACTGCATACAATATGCATCTAACAGACTTTCTGCCAGGGTTCCAGCATCCTGACTGAATATAGTAGAATTGTAAGACACGTATGCTCTCCGCAGGATGTCTTATTCATAATTACAAAAGACAATGACGAGAGAAATTGAAAGCTGTGAACTATAAATCTATGCAGAATGAACCCAAATACTGAAACAGCATACAATACATAAATTATTAAATTCAGAGTGATTTGAACTGGGACTAAACTAAGTCATAAAAATTATCAACAATAATTATGTTGCACAGTACGCTAGTACATAAAAGGAAAAAAACACAGAAAGGGTACCTTAAAAGACTCATATCCACCGGAGCTGCCAGCACCCATCATGCCAGAAGGTGGGGGTCCTCCCACAGGAAAGTTACGCGCATGACCAAATCTTGGGGCAGGTACAACAGAAACTAGTTCAGCTCCAGTATTAGCATCTCGTAAAGTTCTAGCTCTAAGTCTCGATGCTATCTCAGCCAAAGCTTCTTTAGCAACACCAAGATTTCCAGATATCTGAATGATCAAAATAGGGATCAATTTGGATTTTTACAAATCCATTAAATTGAACAGACATGTTCATTCAAATCAAGCACAACAGGGTAATGAAAGCAGCACCAAGTATTTATTTAATGCATGCTGTGAGCACATCACCTGCACAAGTTCTTCATCTTCAGATGCACACTTAGGTTTATCATCTTTGGAGTAAACCCGTATATCTGCATGTGTTCTTCTTCTCATCTCATTGATAACATTACCTCCTTGTCCAAGGATGCAGCCAACCTTACTTGATGGAACAAGAAGCCTTGTTGTAATAATACCTTTCTCAGAGATCTCACTAGTTTTGTTTTGAAGCTGAAGAATTGCGTCTATAGTTTGTGACCTTGGGTTCCAAAGAGCCTGAAACAATTTTAGTGCTATGATCCACCACCAGTATATTGCCAGGATTGAAACCGATAGGCACCAATAGACAGTTAACAAACAAAAATTTGTGCATATGATTAACATTCATGAAGAATATGTAGAATGTAGATACGTATAAGGATATGCTTTTTGTTTTCCTGAATAATAAATCGGTTGGTATTAAAAGGCGTACCTCAAAACAAGAGATATGAATGACCCGCTCATCCAACTCCATTGATGCATCTGCAACATCAATACTGGCTCCTGTATCCTGCTCTAACTGCCTTACATTATAGCCTCCTTTGCCAATGACCCCACCAATTTTCCCAGCTGAGCACAAAATTTTCATAGAGAACTCAACAGGAGCTTCCCTGCCATTCCGTGGAGAAAACTCATTGAAACCACCTGGTACAAATCCAGAAGGATGATCTTCATACCTACCCATTAATCTCATTGGTGGTATACCATGGGAACTAGGATTGCGTTGAGACCACATTGAATTTCCAGGTGGAATCATATTTGCAACTGGAGGACCGGGATGAAAACCTTGACCAGCATAAGGGGCAGGAATATTCAAAGGAGGTTTGTCCTTGCGTGGATTTTGGTGCAACAGTGTCGAAACTTCATAAAGAGCCCTCTTTGCCACATCTGGTTTTCCAGATATCTGCAGTAAACATTCCAGGATTACAATTTGCTGGGGTTGTCAAGGAAACTTTAAAAAAATCAAGACAATTTTTTTACACAACATCAACAGTTTCATACATAAGTCGCAAAAAATGAGTTCTGGAGGAAGATAAATAAGTTCTGGAGGTATATATTGTTGCATTTGTGCAGCGGAACCAGAACAAAGTCCTATATATCAGTGTTCAATTGCAAGAGCTGATACCAGGAGAAAATTCAGAGACGGGGATGCATATGGCACCTTAGTAACAAAATTCAATGATAACTCGCATTCTTGCTAATTAACTCACATACGGCCATGAATTTCAAACCCACCCTTCTCAAACAATTTACCAAAACATTGAATTTTAAACTTTCACAAAGCTTAGCAGTTATTAAACCGCGGTTGGCATATTGACATTCCATGTTATCACAGACATCAAACTGCACTCCGCATATGGCTCCGAGGAACTACAAGGAATCAACTTCTCAAACTAGGCTTTCTCATTCCAAGTATCATTTCTCTATGGAAGCAGCTTGAAAACCAGAGCACTTAATGTAGAGAAACTTAAGTACTCAGACTATGCTACCCCAAAAAATATTTATAAGTGCCATGTAAACGTAACAACATGAATACTTGAGTAAAGAAACTATCAACTGAAATGCATTCTTCAAATTATTCCAGCTTTTAGTCGATGGTTCCAGTTTGGGACATCTATAACCAACAAAAAAATACATACAATTCTCAAACATTTACATAATTACACATTTAAGATAAGAACACAGGAGACAAGTAGGCCGTCACCCAACACATCATTCCCAAATCCCAGCAATCACAAAATGTATCTCAAATTCATCTCATTATCATTTATATAGTTTGTTTTTGTTAAGGAAATTGCTATAACCTAGGATAGAAGTAACAAGTAAACATATAGTTTAAACACATACAACCACATAGTCAGGCCAACTATCAAGGCAATAAGAGAGTTTTGTGGCATTGACCTGTATGAACTATAGGAGCTGATAATATGAATGAGAAGAGCTCCAAGGGCCAAGACATATATTTGTTCCATGGCTTGAAAAAGATGATATGCAAAATCATATAGTTCGGGTGAAATCAAAATTACTCGTCAACCAACTAGGTAAAGAATCCCATTTTAGTTGCAGCAATAAATTTCACCAACTCATCCATCATATCCCCCAATAAAGGGACAAACATATCACAATTGAGGGATGCATTTGCAGTTAATAACTAATATGACACATATTCTTCCTCGAAAACTTGTTGCGCAATGAGGACAATGAGTAATAGAACTCTTAGGGCCATAACAGTTCAGTTGTCGAGGAAAATGAGAGCACAAAGTTGGTCTCGTTCCCACTGCGTTATTACAATTTCTTTGAACAGGAAATGTTGCATGTAACCATAACGACTGTAAGGTCAAATGTTAATCCCTAGTGCAATAGTTTATCGCTCACACTGTTGTGACCATACATATCGAAATGGACGGGCAAAGCGTCATTGGCTCATCGCTCATTCATCATGATGTCGCCGCAACACACTAGAGAATAGCATTTTGGCCCTATAGTCGCTATAAACAGAGGTAATGTTTTCATTTTCAAAGCGATTGATTAGGAAATGAGGGCGAGACCAACCTTGTGCTCTCAGTTTCCTTTCGTGCTCAGTGTAGGACAATTGAACTGTTATGGCCAAAAGAATTCCATTAATCAATGACCCCATTGTGCTGCAAGATTTATAGGAATAATGTGTCATATATTACCAACTGCAAATGCATCCCTCAATGCTGATATGTTTGTATATTAGAGAACAAGGTAGATGGGCAGGGGAAATTTATTATTGCAACCACATGCGGGGAATCTTTGCCTAGTTAGTTGAAAAGTAATGTTTTCACTTTTCACCCGAAATATGATGACGTCGCATTTCGAACAAATATTATTCGACATTTTATCTGCCATACGCTATCTTGTTGATGAGGAAAGAAAAGATTCAATGCATCATGATAAATACCAATATTGGACTACACGTAATAATTTGGATTTCCACTATTAAAAGGTCAACCTTGTTAAAAAGGTTTCTACTTGCACCATTATATGTAGCCAAATTATCGAAACTTAACATGGTATCAGAGCATTGAACTTTTTTTCTCAACTAGATAGCAAATGTCAGACAAAATATCGAATACTATTGTTTGAAATGCGGCATCATTATAGTTCGAGTGAAAACAACATTACTCTTCAACCAACTCGATAATGGCTCCCGTCTGTGGTTGCAGTTGCCCACCTACCATCTCCCTCAATATCAATATACGGACAATCAGCTCAGAATTACGGGGTGCATTTTCAGTTAGTAACTCATATCACATATATTCTTCCACAAAAACTTTTTTCGCAACAGAGTCAATGATCAATGGAACTCCTTGAGCACAACGATCCAATCGTCTTTCATTGAGCACGAGAGGAAAATAAGAGCATAAAGTTGGTCTCACTCTCTCTGCACTATATGAATTTCTTTGGAAAAAAAAAAACGTTCTCTAATTATAGAGACAGTAGGGTCAAAATATCAATCCCTACAGTCGTACGTGAAGGGAGTGTTGAAATGGGCGATATAAGTTCTACACTGAATAAATATGATGAAATGAGTGAAATAAAGTCGTAAGAAAGGTGAAGGCTTCAACGGTGACGTCATGGAGTTGGTTAAGCCGTGAGCAGGAAGGGATCGCCAGGGAAAGATTAGCTTAGAGAATGAAGATAGAATCTTTAATAGTGCCGACAATATGGTCAACGCTCGTCAAAAAGTTAGAATCGTCGGCTCTGGAATATTGGTTGGACACCCATGAGGCAGCGGAATTGCACGATCTTTCTAGGTTGTAACGTCAGAGAGGAGTGAACCAAGTTGGTGCCCCTAGAATATTGATTGGACCCTTGGATGGAGATAATCCAAGCTCTGCCAAAAATGAAGAAAAAGAGGTTGAGGGCAAGGTGAGTCTCGTTTCTTGAGTTTTATCTTTTTGGTTGTTCATGTCTTGGCAGTTGAATGCTACCACGTTGATGACTTAGGTATTTAGGGCTTAGCACCACTCCCTTCGTGACAGTAGTGCCAGGCAGCGGAAGAGATCCAATGACCTCAAGAAGTAAGCCTTGATACCATGTGAAATTCATGTAATCGATGTGAATGAATTGTGTAAACATGTACAAGACGTACCCCCTTATCTAGGATATTTAGACCGGAAATAAAAAAAACAAACTAGACTAGGTAATTAACTAAAATTTCTGTATTACAATACATTTCATAATTTCACTAACACTTTTTCTAATTCTACTAAACCTAAAATTGTATATTCACACTTTACATAATATGAAAACACCTGCCCTCTCTTGTATTGCATATTCACACATCAATAATGAGAATTTTGTTTGCATAACTCATGCCAAAGATGTGAAGAAGAGAGAGGTAGTGACAAGAATCTAAGAACTGATTGTACTATGGCATAAGAATAAGCAGTTTATTGCAGATGTCAAAGTGGCAATGTGGTAATGCTCATACCCAAAAGAGTTATATGATAAAAGATATCATTTTATCTATCACTTTCTAATACAGCAAAGCAGTTTCGGAAGTCAAAGGTAAATCATAAACAATATAACAAAAGCTACCAGCAAAGACATTACCTGCACCAGTTCATCTATGTCCATCGCACAAGTAGGAAGATGTTCGGCAGGGAGAACACGAATGCTGGCACCAGTCTCACTTCGCAATCGTTGGATAACGTCTCCGCCTTTTCCTAGAATACATCCTACCATATTGTTTGGAACTAGAAGTCGAGCAGTTACAGTGTTGCTTTCATTATCATCATCAGATGCTACTCCACCAAATCCATCTTCCTCAACAATCCTGTTGTGAACTTTCAGCAGAGCATCTTGAGCAGCACAATGTGGCTGCAAGAGTTCCTGTTCATTTTCCATGCCCAAATCTTCATCGCTATTCTGATTTTCTGATATTTTTGTTGGAGCGCTATAAATAATAATCACTCTCTCATCTGAGCCAGGAACAGAATCAGCAACTGTAATTTTTGCTTGGGTCTCTTCCCTTAGGGTTTTGACTATGCTGCCACCTTTTCCAATTACACCACCAATTTTTCTTGATGGACAAAGTACACGATAAACAGTATCAGCAGACTGAGAATTGCCAGAAGACTCTTCACGGCTTGAATTGCTCCATCTTCCTTTCTTATTGTCACCTTTTCTTTTAAATTGGGGGTGTTGTCTCTTCTTGAAAAAATTCCGTATGTTTCCATCCATACTCTCAACAAAAATCAATACTAAAACTCACAAAACTTGGTTTCGGCCAACACCTGAGAAAAACAAGTATGATTATTGAGATACAAAAATGGAAATAAACATCCAGCCATGTATAAATTTAACCTAGCCATGCAATTAGCACAACAATATATTGTGTCATAACTGTTTGAGTTCAACTGGCTATCTAATTTCATGTTGACTAACATGAAAGGCGATAAGGAAAAACATGAAAAATAGTTTGAAACAGCCTAGCAAATAACAAACAGTGAAAAGCGAGCCATTTCCTTCACCTAATTCATATATTCAGATTTGGGAGTTTCACCTACAAGGATATCACAAATCATGCTGAGAAGTTAGAAGTAGCCCTTAGAACAACCCCGGCGGTCCCTCCACCCTTTCCCTAAAATGACATTAATAATAACAGCTCCTATCATTTAAGCATAAACTACAAGTCTAAAAGATTTATCTGTTGGTCTCTAATTGCCTCAATCAATTCCAAAAACCAAAGATTCAATTTTTATTCATCCTTACACATATGGCACCATCTAATACTGATAAATGAAGTCAAAATCAGTACACTAACCTTCCTAACTCCTTCCCTCGTTCTCGTGTCCTCGATATGGAAAGATCAACTAATATATTTGATTAGTGATAAAGCCAAACAATAAATTACATACATTCCGAAATAGAAAAACAAATTAGACAAGAATTCACAAATCCTCAAGAGAGTACCTTCTTCAATGCAGCTTGAGATTCGTCCACTTAACTCAACCCCACACAAAAAATGCGCTTCAATGCCAGAGTAAACTCAATCGAGTGGAAATAAATTCAGCGAGAATCAGCTCGGATAATTGATTAGGAGAGAAAAGGGGGGAGAATTTGATAGGCGAAGAGCTGATTAAATAACCTAGAAATTAAGAGAAAGCATGGGATTTAAAATGAAAACAAAAAGGAATCGATAATGGGAAGATAGGGTTTAGAGGAAGCATACGATGGATGGAGCATCGGTAATGAATCTGGAAGACGAGAACCGTGAGGAAAAGAGAGAGAGAGAGAGAGAGAGAGAGAGAGAGAGAGAGAGAGAGAGAGAGCTAAAAACACAGTGGTTACGAGTGGCGCTCTCCGGCTGTCCCCGTGGAAGAGGAGAAGTTATTGGACATAGGGCTCTCTATTTTGAAATTCTCTCTCTTTCTTTTTTATTGTTAAATGGGGCTCACTCATGAACATAGAAAATATAAATGTTAAGGATCTACAAGAATTTTGTGTTATTGTTTTCTTCTTTTTTTTTAAGAAAGAAATTTGAGTTATTGTTAAACGCAGCGTTTTCGTGACTCTATTAGTTTCATAGTTGGTTGTTCTTGGTTCAGAGCAGCATGTCGTATTTCAAGCTTTATACGGATGTTGCTGAATTTGGTATTAATAATAGATCAAGGGTGGCTGGATTCTTCGGGATTGGTCGAGTGCGGTCTGCGGCGGGGGGCGGGGCTTGGGGGTTGGGGGGGAGGGGGGGGCACCGGCCCGGGG
>JAYMTA010004372.1:0-12726 GCA_036897625.1 Pelargonium cotyledonis | reverse complement strand
ATATATATATATAAATTCTAAGTTTCATGACCTATGCTCTTCTATAATGCTATTATTTCATTTCTCTTACAAGCTGGTTGCTGTTTGTTATCATACAGATACTCGTTTTCTTCAGAAATAATGATTTACTCTTTTCTTTTTTCTATTATTGCAGAGTTTATTAATCTCATATCGTCAGAGTCCAATGAAGTTTGCGGCAGAGAGGAGAAGAGAACAATTGCACCAGAGCATGTACTCAAAGCTTTAGAGGTTCTTGTCCTTAAAACTTTATGTTTTTGCAGTCCAACTTTTCTATTCTTGTTACCTAAAATTGCTGGTCTCCTGTCTTGTCCTAAACAGTTGAACCACAAGAATACTAATTGGTTAATTATATCCATAGGATAGGGGTCTTGTTATTTTATTTTTGTCTTTTTATTTTTGGAGATTACCGGTGATCTGAATGCTTTTTATGTGAAACATGTCAGTGGTGATCTCCTATTTATTTCAACCAATTGTTGTAATCCGTGAGATCATGCAGCAACAACTCTATATGGATAATAATATCTTATAATCCCATCAGATTGGATTGTGCTGGTGAAGACTGCTTCCAGCCTTTACCAAGTGCAGATATACTAGAATCATAACCCCTTTAAAGCAGGTTTTTGAACTTAAAACTCCATACTGGCTCAAATGGTTATATGTTTCTTCCCATTCTCCGTGCATTCTCTGTGGTTCCTCAATTTTAATTTAGAAGCCTAGTATGATTTTGGACAAATTTCCATTTTCTGTACTGTTATTTAGTTTATTTTATGTTCCATGGTGCATAGTTAGTTTTTTTTTTAGTATTGGAATCTGAAGGCATATTAAAGGATTTTTTTTGTGAACAAGCCTAAAACTTTTGATCTCTACTCATGAAATTGAATTAGCCCCCTTAAGTTTATACCAATCTTACAATAATTTGTTTGCATTTGATGTGATTTATTCATTAAATATTTTAACTTCATAATTAACAAGTTATGTATTTTTGTAAACTCAGGTTCTTGGATTTGGTGAGTACATTGAGGAAGTTTATTCTGCATATGAGCAACACAAGCTTGAGACTATGGTAATTATTCATGTTTCTTTTGCCCATTTTTTTTTCGTTGCTGTGAATTGTCCATGTCTGCCTACTTTGTAAAGATACTGTTTGAGCGCACACTATTAATATTTGGCTTCTCACTCTCTTTGCTAGAGAACTTTTTTCCTGTAATTTTCTTTTGTAGTTTGAAATTAGTATAGTTAGGTAGAACATTCTTGAACACATTTCCAAAAGTTGAGCCCCCTACACCATGGTTGTTAGAATCTCAAGTTGCTACTTGCTAGGTCATAAGAGGCCGGTTGTACCAGATCAGGTCAATTCTGTCTCAACCAGTTTTGAGAGAAACTCATAACAGTTATTCTTGACTTATTAAGTTTGTTCTCTAATATCAATTTGTGTATTTATCATATTACTCTTTCTAAAAGTTTTGAATATTTGTACCCAAATCTTCTGATTTGATTCCCGATTCCTATTCATAACATTTTCATTCCACTTCCCGATTTGGATCGCGATTCAACAACCACGACCTACACCATCAAACTATACCTTAAAACTCGTAAGAAAGCATAGCATAAGAGTAACGATAATTTTCTTTGAAAACGCTTTGCTTTCCAGCAGGACTCTTTGAGAGGTGGCAAGTGGAGCAATGTAGCGGAGATGACGGAGGAAGAAGCTGTGGCTGAGCAGCAGAGGATGTTTGCGGAGGCACGTGCGAGAATGAATGGCGGGGCTATTCCACCAAAGCAACCCGATGTAGACCCTAATTTAGAGAGCTAACTGTAGGTAGGAATTTAAATATTCTTGCAACCATAGGCAAGCAAAGCATCAAAATCATCCTGGACTCTTTTTGGTTTTTGCCCCTTATATTTTTATTTTAGTTTTCATGTAGCAAAGCAAAAGCCATTGGCAAGTGCCTACCTATTGATATGCACTTTGAATTGTACTCTTATCTATGCAACATTGTCTATATATGTTAATGTAATTAGCAGTGAAAGTTTGCCGAAGTCAGTCAGTCAGTTTGTATTTCAGAACCGTATGTAAATTATCTTTATATATAAATATTGTGTTGAAATTTTTCTTTCCTGAAAGACATCATGGTTCATTTGATTGATTTCATCATCTAACACAGAAATGTGTAGTTTCTGGATGCAATGCAATGTTCAACTGCCCTGTTTGTATCTACTTGAAACTTGAGCTACATTTTTGTGGTTCGGGTGCCACAAGATAGATCGATCAAATTTTAGGTCAGGATGTGCAAATCTTGGTTTGGCTCAAGCCTAAATCGCTAGCTTTGATTTGGGTTAGGCATTTGCAACCTGATTCTAGAAAACCTGAGATTTAATGTAATGTGGAGTAGGCTATTTGGATCTGAGTACTCTAGATGCGATGCAAATTAAAGATGGTCATTTAAACTCGAATATGCTTATTTTAAGTTTAGAACTTCATAATCATATTCGAAACTTGCTCTTTTATAACATTAGATTTTTTTCAATCCAAACTCCAAAAAACTTGTTCTTTTAACATTAGACCTGAATTGCAAGCTCTAAAGTACAGTGCAATGGTGGATTAGAACAATAATCGATGATTAGAGCAATCATTTAAGGAATAAAAGAGAGTTTCAATTGTGATGCTTCTTTTGTTAAAAGATAAATAAAAATAAAATTGAAAAATGGAGGAAAAGAGTGGACCCCACAAAGAAAACACAAACAACAAACATAAGAATTGATGAAGCCAGCATGACGCAAGCAGCAGCAGCAGCAGCAGTTAAATTGTCTGCTCTGCTATGGTGTTGTGTCAATAGTGACACGACCATGGTTCATGCTTGTGTTGTATTGTGTGTAGCATGACACGACCGTGCCTGACTCGATCTCTCTTCTCTTCCATTATTGAAGCAAAGCAAAATACAGTGTACGGAGTGTTGGATTGAAGTCAAAAAGAGAGTCCATCAGATCAGTCAAGCTAATCCTTCTCTCTCAACCCCACATGAAATGAAAGTGAAACTTCACTCCCTTTGTCCCCTTACTTTTCTTCTTTTCTTTTAGGCCAATTTACACATACTATGAGCTAGTGTTGTCTTTAGATCTACTACCAATTTAACGGTTCAATTTTATCTACTCTCATTGTTAGCAAAGAGTTCATTTTGATATAGATATAGTTGGTGTGTGTTTTCGAGTAAGCCTATGTGATATTTAATTTGATAGCTTGATTCTACTTGATTATCTTATCTATAACAGTAGTTTTGCAATTAGACAGCTTGATATATATGAGATAGTGCATGTATTTTTATCGACATATTATTCTCTCACTTTTATTCTTTTTTTTTTATTATTGAAACATGATTTGATCCGTTTGCAATTTATATAGCATCTTTTAATAACAAAAATATTTTTTTTGATAGTGTATAACAAAAATATTGAGTAAGTAAAAGATCTCACATTGTGTAGAATATTAATGTACATGTAAAAGACTACCCATCGTTTAATAACAAAAATACTATGCAAGTAGCTCTCTCCATTATCTCACAACTCATCGGTGAGATTTTGAAAATGATCAATTCTCTTAGCGTTCGGGTGATTCACAAGTTGCTCTATTGAATTAAAAAAAAAAATCACAGAAGACAAGTCTTAAAATTTTATCCAAATAGTAAAGTACAAAGCAAACTATTTTGACCATCAAGCTAATCCTTTTACATCTTTCCAATATCTCTTACAAATTTTTATTGATTTCAAACATAAGTTGTCTGTTCAAAAAAGAAAAAAGAAAAAAATAAGTGTAATTGAAAGAATACTAGATTTACTAACAATTTCTTGTAGACTTATATGCAAATATTAGTGTTAACAATAATATATTATAAGACAAAATTTACAATTCAATGAATTTACAAAGATACTTCCATACATTTTATTACCTACACAACATTATACTGTAATTATCAAAAAAAAAAAAAACATTATACTGTCCACACATACCAAAAAAAGAACAAAAAAAATAAAAAAATAAAAAAGTTGGTGTAGTGTAGTGATGTGGGCCAGGTTAGGCTATGCTTTAATTTTGTCAGGATTCTCTTGGCTTGCACTAAAGTAGTGCAGATAGAGTTTAATTTATTAATGGCATGAAAACCCCACAAATCATCTAAAGAGAAAACCAGAATCTCTCTTCTCTTCCTATTCCTATGCTCTCACCAAACCTCTCCATCTCTCATTGTCACTTGCTTCTTCTAAGTATTAATACTATTATTTGCTTATAACCTTGAAACTCAATTCCACATCATGGCTAGAACCTCCCAAGACTTCTCCTCCAAGAGGCACTTCCATTGGACAAACAAGGTTGGGACCGAAGAAACTCCAGATGAAGCAGACCATGAAGCTCCTCCTCCCACTTTGAAGAAAGAGACCAATCATCATCCGCAGCACAACAAGGCGGCTCCAGCCTCACCGGCGTTGAGGAGGAAGCTGTCGGCGGTGACAATTAGTAGGCTGAAATCGATTCTTGCAGCATTTAGTAAGAACCGATTTCAGCACAACCTACCACACGGGTGTCTGGGCACCCGAGTGGTAGGTACCCTGTTTGGGTGTAGGCGGGGGCATGTGCATTTTGCATTCCAAAAGGATCCCACTTCCCCTCCGGCCTTGTTAATTGAACTTGCAACTCCAATTAGCGGATTGGTTAAGGAAATGGCATCTGGGTTGGTGCGAATTGCCCTGGAATGCGACAAGCAGAAACAACAGCAGCAACAACAACCGAGCAAGAAGCTTTTGGAGGAGGGAGTGTGGAGGACGTATTGCAATGGTAAAAAGTGCGGGTTCGCGACGAGGAAGGAATGCGGGCCCAAGGAGTTGAAAGTGTTGAAATCAGTGGAGCCAATCTCCATGGGAGCTGGTGTGTTGCCTGTTGAAGATGATGATGATGATGATGGTGGACAAGTGATGTACATGAGAGCTAAATTTGAGAGAATTGTTGGGTCTAGAGATTCTGAGGCTTTTTACATGATGAATCCTGATAGCAATGGAGCTCCTGAGCTTAGTGTCTATTTGCTTAGAGTTTGAACCTCCCTTGGAATTGGAATTGGAATTTTAATTAGGTCAGTCTCTCTTCTTTTTTTCTTTTATCTTTTTTTTTTCTTTCTCATGTGCTCTTCAAATAGAAGAGACTTATATGTAACACCTCGAAAAGAAGCTCATAAAGGAGTTTGTAGCGCCGCGCGAAGCCAATTCTCTCAGTCCGTGACACATAACGCTCTCAACTCTTCTTCTTCTATGGATAAGAAAATGGTAATTTTGACCATGAACCTGATGATCAAAATCGTTGCTTCATTTGTTGTCGCCCGAGTTTGATCCAACGCCGACAATTTCAATGCGCTAATTCGATATAGAGGTGTGCTTTTAAAATCGGTCGGAAATTTTTAAGGGGGAGTTATTTACATGTTGTAAAAGTGAAGATTAGTGTAGGGTGGGGGAGGAAATATTACTATACAAGAACATGCTATGATGTGGTATTGTATGGTTAGGATAGTATAGGTGGGGGTATATGTTTGTATATTTTTGTTTCAATATCAATTAGTATTTGTTGCATTGATGATTATGCTTCCAAATTGTATTTTATTTATATAATTTTTTTATGCTTTTATTTCAAGTACCTTATGTATCCACTTGATTTCTAGTGGAGCTACGTGGCCTACTTAGGTTTTAGAGAAGATACTACTATTGTGTGTTTTATTAAAAATATTTAGAAAAAAAGCCACAAATTCTTAAAATATTTTTGTTTAATATGATTAAATAAATTTTGTCTTTACTTAATTTATACACCCACTTACTTGAACTTTGAAATCGGCCCTTACCAAATAGTAGTATATATGTATCTTTCCTTCTTCTCTTCTTTTATTTGTATATTTTTTCAGGCAAGAATATAAAATATTTTAATAGCAGCTCCTGAATATTCCAAGAAATTTCCTTTTTTCTTTTTCTGTGTGGTTAAACTAATCCCAGATTAATATGAGATAAAAATGTTATATATAATGAGATGACAGAAGAAACTCTGCTAAGAAGAATGTCATTTTATTAGTGGAAACTCAAACCATTATATTGTAACCTATAATTGAAAATTAACATGTAATCAGAGCTGGTGGCATGTTGATGTTGCCTTCATGCTCAGAGCCAAATCCTATTATATTGTAACCCGCTATCAGTGATGGATCCAGAAGTTTTGCTCTATGGAGGCAAATTATAAAAATAATTTTTTCATCAATCTATTACGACAAAAAATAAAAATATTGTGGGGACAAACTTTTAAATTTGATAAAATAATAATGACAAATAACAAAATTTTATTGGATAAATACAAAAATTTATTGGGATAATTTTTTTGAGTGGGGGCAGTTACCCCCAAAGTTCTCCAAGTGGATCCGTCTCTGCCCGTTATTGACATTTAACACCCAATTATATACCTTGAAATTAGTGCAAATCAAATCAAGTACATGTTTTAATATTTGAAATGTGTGTAAATGCTATAAATCTTTAGCACACGACTCTTATGTATGTTTTTGTGATTCATAAGAGAGAACAAGAAGCTTAAAGATAACATTTTCTTTTTCAAAACTAAGAATTAAATGAAAGGTATAATAAGTTTTTTAAAGGTGACAAAATATGAATTTTAAAGTTTAAGGTAGTTAATTATCATGGACAAAATTTCAAGGGAGCTGTGTGTTGTGGATTTTCAAATTGGACAGTTATCAGTTTGTGGACAAAATCACAGAAAAGGTTTGTGTAATTACACCATGATTTTAAGAATAATTAGGGGATTTTATGTAAATTTATGTATAATTGAGAGGTTAATGGTAAGTTTAACTATCTATACCTATACATACCATAAAAGCTTGACCAAAAATTTGATTTGCATGTATTGCGTATCAGAGCGGCAAATCATAAAAATTTTAATTTTAACACAACATTTTACTTAATTATGAAACTACCCCAATATTTTATAAGATAAATAAATTATTTTAATTAAAAATGAGATGCATATAAAATTATATACCTAAAACGTAACCGAAAACCTTAGTGTAACATTATGAATAAGGAAAAAAAAACTTAAATGTCACAAGTTTAACTATATTCACAAGTTAAATACATATCAATCCCTAATTAAGGGTTATAAATGGATTTTAACAGTATGTTTTAGTTAGACATGTTATAATGAATTCATCAACAAGAAATTTGTATATTTTCGTATACGTACTTTATTTTCAATGGTTATGTTGTTCTTATTTATATTTTCATGATATGTTATATCTTATTATGCATATAAAATTGTAGTCAACGAGTTATTCTACAATAAATTCAATCAAAGACGGAACCCTGATAAATTATTTTTGATGTTTTCAGTTATTTGGATAATACAATTTGCATTCAAAGCCAATAAGGCAATAATCGTCAATTCAGAGTGGTTAATACTTAATTTTACTACTAAATATCTTTTATGTTCATTAATTTAGTCTAAATCTATACATATGTATGTTAAACTTGGTGAAGCAACACTAGGTGATGTCACATCACCAAGTTTAACATTTATAACTCTCTCATTGAGAAAGCTTTCATTTTCTATAATTTACAAAATGTCACTCTATTAACTAATAACAATACCTATTAGCTTATCAAGAAAAAAACCTAATAACAATATCTATTAGTTTTAGATATGACAATAACTAATATGTATAGGATATAAGAGAGCATGTTTATAAAGAAGTTACAAACTCAATGATTTTTTTACTTTTCCAATATGTGATTCTAACAAAACATTCCAAGTTTTATATATCACCTCTTCATTTCATGATTTTTACATATTTTCAGCATGAGACTTATAAACATCCTTATTACTCTAAAAAACCATGCATGCCTAATCTTAGGAAGCTATAATATATGAATCATAAACATATGAGCATATATTTATATATATATATGTATGTATGTATGTGTGTATGCTCAAGAAGACAAAATTGGTTGACATTTGAATAAAAATAGTTAATTAGCAAACAAAAGGAAGATGTGTGTGCTTCTTCTGCAACAAGTTTATACGAGCTACCATAGTGATTTTAGAAGATGTTTATGGTCTTAAACCCATAAGTGTTAGTGAACTTAGAATCATTGAGAATAAATGGTTTTAGCTAATATAACACTTTAATGAACTTTACTTATTCATTGACAGCTCATTCTAAGCACATTGAGTTTTTTTTTAGGAAGACATGTACTTACACCAACAATCTAAACCGACAATGGACATATGTACTTTAAATTAAAACTTTAAGTTAAATAAAAGTATATTATAAATTGTTTAATTTAATATAAAATTGCATTCTAAGTACATTGGGAATGCTCAACCAAGCCAACCATCCATGCATAAGTGTGTTGACAAGTCTCAAACCCAAGCCAAGATGAGCCAAGATCTTAGGAGGTTTGTTTGTTTTTTTTTTTTTTGATAAACACACCGTAACTTTTATATAATAACCCGAAGGTCGGAATAAAAGTACAAGATAAATTGCACAGAAGCCTAATCAAAACAATAATCAAAACAAGAAATAGGCCCTGCCACCCAAGAACGAAAATCGAAACCTATTACAAATGAGCTATCAATACATGAAATGAGTGAAAATTCAAAACTTTTAATGCGAGTAACGGTATCTCTCATGGAAGGGAAGACATCCCGAAACAC
This sequence comes from Pelargonium cotyledonis, assembly GCA_036897625.1. Classification (NCBI taxonomy): domain Eukaryota; kingdom Viridiplantae; phylum Streptophyta; class Magnoliopsida; order Geraniales; family Geraniaceae; genus Pelargonium; species Pelargonium cotyledonis. Next base: position 3,965 of record JAYMTA010004372.1, on the reverse strand, counting down.
AAGCTCGTTCCGACCGAGCCAGATATACCATAATGAAGCAAGGCAAGTTGCCTCCCAAAGTTTAAAGCAGAGATGGTGAGAGTGAAATAAAAGAGATGGCCATGATGATAGAAGAACATATGGGGTAGGTGGAGTAACATCAAACACACCTATTCTCACGCCTGAGGCGGGATCCCGAAACACCCCGTGTCCCTTTTCTTTGTTATGTTTTCCATTGCAAGTCACAGATCCAACGGACTTCATCGACGAAACTACACGTTGGACGTCAACATCGGACAAGAGAAACTTGATGCTTTTAGAAAAATTCCATACCACATGGACAAGATGACAATAGCATCTTAGTGTGCTTGTTTTGGAGTCAAATAGGTGCATCAACTGGTTTTATTTCTGAGAACACTTGAAAGTCATCTTTCCCATTACCTTGCTCGATAAGCAACCATGGCCCCTGCACGCCAGAAGATGACAAGATGTGATGCCTCTCCTTCTTGTGCGGGCCCAAGCCCCACGATGGAAGACTTCTCCTATGTGGAAAACAAGACTAGACCATGAAATCAACACGCCATCTGTATCGAGTATGTCCAAAACAGTCTAAGGGGGAAAATTAACCTCCACACGGGCCAAAAAATTGAGACCCATGACGAAATTCAGGAAGGCCTTCTGCGTAGGATCCCAAACTTGCGCAGCTCCTCGATCACAATAGATTGACATCCAACTAAGTTGAGGGCTCAACTCAAGTCTCGCAAGCCACTTTCGCGCCTGCCCCGCCACCTTTGGATGACTCTCCTCTCATGGATGGAATCAATGATGACATAAGGGTGTTTAATGAACATATGGTCGTAGTGATGCATGCCAAACTTTCTATCGTGGCCGCCATGCCGCGACCTTAACCCATACTGCTCAGGATCTGCCTCCGTCTCTTCCCTCGATTCCAACCCGGGGCGCTGGAACGAAGAGACATCTCACATTCATGTGGACCAAACACACCAGAACGCCTATGGAAATCGTGATGACCGAGCTCGTGATGCTCATGATGACCACTCCCCAGAAATGGAATAGGCTCACCCTAGGTGACCTCGGTGAGATGAGAGATCCCCACACACTCAGCGTAAGGAAATATATGATAACTCTGAAGTCCCTGGGTTGCAGGAAAAAAAAATACCTAACAACAGGACAAGTTGACATACTTTGTCCTAACACCCCTGCCCCCGAGGTCCCAATCATCGGCCTCGAGGGCCCAACAGACATGAGGACCTTCTTCCCCATAAGAGACGAGAAAATGAGTCCCGTGCTTCGCACCAAGTTTGCGATGAAAGCCTCACGTTCATGATGTTATAAGAAGATGTACAATGTCTCAAGTTTTAAATGGCATCCGTCGGCAACGTCACCACATTTGTTGTGCCCACCATCAATAACTCTTTGAGCCCGACCTTCCAAATAGTCCAAGCCGATCCTAAAATTTGGTTCCATAACATGACATTTGATGTGATGACTAATACCCTTGAGTTTGCCACTCATTTAGAGCTTAAAATGAATTGACACATGAACTGTGGCGTCGCCTGCTGCAAGATCTTCATCTGCTCCATGGTAAGTCCAACCCAAACCTGGTACCATAACCTTCCCAAGGATGTCGGAACAAGCGACACACGAGAAGAAATCATTACAGGATAATTAGAAGAGGAAAAAAAAGGTACACACCCCATCCCTCTTCGCGGTCGTTCCCGCCTTGGGGACTTAAGGCCACCTCCTCCGGGGTCAAGCCCATACCGCTTACTACCACCTACCAAGAGGTGTGCAACCATATGCTCAAACATGAGGGCTTGGAGGCCCCCGTCGTGCCCGCTAGTGAACTCTGTGGGAATCAACCCCATGAGTATTGCAACCTCCACAAGTACCATAGACACAACTTTGAAGACTGCTTCCACTTCCAACGCGGTATAGTGCTTCATGGATAAGGGAAGACTTTCTCAGTTCTATGCATACCCTAGTCAGTCTGGACAAAAAAGAACACATGACGGGTCAGGAAAAGGCAAATACACAAAAATGGACTGTGAACCGCATCGACGCCCCTGTGTTTGACACCTACTCTATCACCATGATCACCAAACAACATTGCTCCATCTCCCAAGTCAAGGAAAAAATATGCGCCTTAAACTGATGAAGAACATGTATGTTCCTCGACCGGCCGACCCACATCGAACAAATTGGTCCAAAACTCTCTTTTTCTAAGAAGCGGATTTATTCCCGAAGGCCATAAGAAAGGAGCCTCTAGTTAATTCTAGTAGCGTAATTATTAATAATTTAGGGCAGCGCTTTCTATTTTATAACACATGTTGAAGTCTAGGAATGATAAGTTCAAATTTCTCTTTTTAATATTTTAATGGATTGTTGGGATCTTTTGGAAAACTTGCTTTGGCTCTACATGTATAATTTAAGCATAATGAATGTTCCAAATCTAGTCATTGCTTTTGGTGCAAAATAATGTAGTGACTGATCCCAAGAAATTTATCAAAGCCTAATCATATATGGAATAATGGAAGTCATCCAAAGCAAAACCAAAATATGAAAAAGAGAGAAAACAAAATCAAATTGCAGACAAATTTGGCAGTAAAATTGGGCTTTTTTTTTTCTCTTTGTCATGTTGACTACTTTCCACTTTTGATCTCTTTATTCACCTCAGGCCCACTTCACTGAAACCCTCCACAATTTTGCACTCACACTTCTTTTACAAGTTTAATTAAAGTTAGTCATGACATTGAATTCAATTTTTTTTTTTTAAATTCACATTCCAGTGAAAGTTAGTGGATCATTGTAATTATAATTATAGTAATTGTATATCAAGATAGTGTACTCGATTTATATTTACAAAATTCAAAGATCAGTATTTATTTATACAATTTTTTTTATCGGCAAAAGTACTGATTTATTCAATAAATAAATAAACAGTACATATTTGAGATGGGATACAAAGTTGCCATATACACGAAACCAGAAAAATCATTAAACTAAATTAATGACTAGACTCTTGATGTTCCCAAACAAATCGGGAATAATGGAAAAAACGTGAGCCCTTGATGTTCCCAAACAAATCGGGAACCCAAGCAAGGAATGAAAAAATGCGAAACCCTATGAACAAAAATGAAGCAGATCTGAGATGGCGGCCGGTGACGGAACGGAGATGAGACGGCGGCCGGTGACAGAACTGAGATGAGACGGCGGGATAAAAGGTCGAGGCCGACGGAACAAGCTAGAGCTGGTAGAGGGGACTAGGGCTTGAAGGAAGAGAGAGCTCTCGAAGAGTGAGAAGCTCTCTTCGAGAGAGAGACTATTTATACAAAATTAAAATCAACGAAAAAATGATTAAAATCAAAGTTACTTATTAAAAATAGTTTCATATATAATTAACTAACTAAATTGTGAAAATGGAATCAACCAATGTGGGACTACAATTGTTCTTTCATATATGGATTTTTTTTATATATGTGAACCTTCCGATTTAATCTGAATGAGTCGAATGACAACAAAAAACAGCAAAGGCCTCCCTATCATGTTTTAGTATAGGGATAACCACTTTTTTAGTACTCAAACTTTTATTTCAAACTCAATTTGGTACTCATTCCTTTATTTTGCCCAATTTAGTACCCACACTTCAATTTCGCACCCAATTTAGTACCCGCACTATTATTGTAAATCCAATCTGATGCCTACCGTTACCTTCATCGATTTAGCCGTTAAGTAGCTGCGGACGTGGACATTACTCTGCATAGGTGGAAAGAAATCTCTTATGTGGACGCTGACGTGGACTCATGGTTGTGTGAGGTGTAAATTTTTGCTGAGTTGGATTTAAAAAAAAAACAAAAACCAAAAACAAATATGAATTTAAAAACACAAAAAACCAAAAAAAAAAAAAAAAAAATATGAGTTTAAAATCACAAAAAAACACATATGGGCTCTTCTTGCCAACAAAC
>JAYMTA010004371.1:0-12726 GCA_036897625.1 Pelargonium cotyledonis | reverse complement strand
GCCAGGGTCTGGGCTGGGGTTCGCGGAGGCTCGGCGTTACCGTCTGACGAGGTCTTCAACCAAATCTGTCGAGGAGCTCCCGAGAAAGCCAGAGGTGGAGATCTGCAACCAACGACAATGGTGGAGATCTGCAACGGAGAGAGAGCCAGAGGCACAAGCTTCAACCAGTCCGGCGAGCTCCCTCCTCCGTCTTTGGCGAAGCAGATCTGGTGCGAGATGGCCGAGGTCTGGCGAGCACGGGTTAATTGCAAGGCCATCTCTGGCGAGCTTCCATGACGCCGACGAGCTCCCTCGTCCGACCGTCGAGATTCGGTAGCATCTTCGGCGAGTTGATCTGGAAACGTCGGATGGAAACGACAGACGTTTAAAAGCTAGGGACCTGTTTGGCATTTTTATTATTTTTATTTAGAAGGGTGAAATGATCATTTTTAACCCATTTGATGTAGTTTTGGATAAAAAAATTGGATGTAAAGATGTTTAACATAGTTCAGAGTAGTCAATAGTTAGTTTCAATAGTTCATAGTATTTAGGGTTAAAAGGTATTAAATTGATGGTAGGTATGTGTAATTTATTTTTATAATTAATAACAAATATTTCCGAACCAAATTTTTAATTTTAATTCTTGAGTTCACTATTTTTTTACTTTTCTTTTCATGCGGTTCAACAACCGAATTTCCATCTATACTATTTGATAATCCCCTTGTGCGTTAACTTGTGTAGGCTTTAGAACTTGACCTCCAACAAGGATAAACAACCCATAGTCCTGTCCCTCGACCTAGAACTCTAACCCTAATCCCCCATTAGCACCTACCCATAGTCTTGACCAAAGACCGGCATCAACTACTTTGACATCGTACATAGATCCTAGATTTGTCCAAATCAAAATAATAAGAGTAGACCTATCTTGATTCCTTCAAATGAAATACTAAAGAGCACTTATAGTCACACTGTCGATTACAGAAAGAAAATCAGCTCTAATTGAGAACATTTGCCCTCAAGCTCATAAAAGTAATCACATATTTTAAGCTGCGGATGTAACCGAGTTTAGATCAAATGCTTATCCGATGAAATAACTTTTTTTTATAAGCAACTGCGTACATAAGTTGACCACAAAGATTGGAATTTACTCTATAAGATGACCCTTTTACATAAATATTAAGGGTGCAAAACTACTGTTACATGACAAAAAATTTATAAAAAATAATATATAATAATTAGCTCGAATAGAAAATGAAAACATTTGATACACCATAATACAGAGAACACTGAAATGATCAAAATCGATCGAAAGAAAAAGGACTCATCAGTGACTCTTCAAGTTCTCGAAAGCCTCGGTAGACAGCCTCGGTCTGGCTTTGAGGGATGGCAAGCCTCCGCAACTCTGTCATGTACCTGTCAGTTCATGGCAAATCCTTATAAGAACACAAATTAGTTCAAGAACAGGAATTTGGGGAGGCTGGCTTAGAGGTGGCAAATGGTCGGGTCAGGTAGGTTCATGTTCAGGTTGATGAACCCTAAACTACAATTTTCGGGCTGTTCGGGTTAGGGTCAAGTTTTGGGTTTTAGGCATAGAACACACTGTTTTGCGGGTATATCAGATCCAATTTCTTTCAGGTCGATAAATACAAACCCGAACCCACCAAAAAATCGGGTTGGGTTTCATGTACCCGTCGGGTTGGATCTGTTTTGCCAGCTTTAGGATGGCTATCATAAACCAAGGAGAAAATTACCTGTTTGCAGCACTCGTAATCTTATCTCGAACCCCTTGATTAAGGATTGCCGTCTGCTCCAGTGAGAAAGTTCCACCTAAAATCAAAGAAGCTCCTGTAGCACTTGTCCCCATTCTCTGAGCAAAGATAGACATTGCCCATTCACGGAGTACCACTAACACTGAACACAGAAGTCGTAGTCTGAGGTTTGGAGACGGTAAAATAGCACCATTTGATAACAGTTGATCGTAAGTGTTCAGTACAGGTTCAGTGGAACCCTTGCAAGCAGCTAGAAGAGCCCTTGCAATATCTTCATCAGCAACGACTTCAGTCCCTGAATTAAGTCTCTCCTACAATAAGATACCAATTGAAGTACAATCAACATAAAATGGTAATAATAATTGTTTGAGGTATTATAATTTATATTTATAGCCCAAACAAGTTTTCAGGTATTGTATTCTTCTAAAGAAGAAACTTCATGACAACAAATAAAATGGAAACGAAAAGATAGTTTTATGAAACTGAGTTCATATATACCAGTGCAGCCTTCTCGAGGTGGAGACAGAGAGTATCCAGAGGTAAAATTGCTCCATCTCCAGGATAAATGTGGGATCCAATTCTCTTGAGCACTGAACAAGCTTCAGCAATGCCTCCCCTTGAAAGGGCTTGGTCGATAAGTCTGGCCCAGGTTTCTCTTATGATGCTGCTATCAGCATCACCTGAATAATTGGCAAAGTACAGCATTTCCAAACATATCTGTAAACACAAAACCACAAACAATAAAACAAACATATTCATAATGTTTTGTAAGCTAATTATGCTTTGTGACAAGTAAGATTTCTTAAACTGCAACCCACATTGGTTTGGAAAATGGTACGTATATTTATGATGTTCTGGGTTGAGCCCCACAACACAATGAATATTGCTATGGAGACCAGGCTTGATTTAGTGAAATCGTCAGCAAAGAATCCACCAGCCTATGGTGTTGGTGTTTGAGAACAATTCCAATACCTACTCAGTGGGGAATTCTAATCGTGTCAATGTATGCCAAGCATGTTTCAGATGAAAAAACAGAAGAGAACAGAACAGGGAAGAGGAGAACCCTCAACATACATTCAGGTGGCAAGACAAAAAGCATACTGGAAATCTGTCAGTATTTAAGAGTCAATCATTCACAACAAAACTTCCATTTGTAATGGTCAGCTTTGGTATGTAGCACAATCTCTTGTCACCCATCAATTTGGAATGCTACTCTCTTCCAACACTCCCCATCACACAGCAAACTACACGTGGATGGCTGATTCCCAACTAGTCTTCTTTGGTGGGTTCTCATTACAGCTGTCACAAGAGTCCTTGTCGAGAACTGTTCTAGCTCCCATTCTAAAATGTCAACCTTACATATTGAGCTTGGCTCTTACAAATATACTACCTCCATTCTATCACAATCAATATGAGGCTGCTACTCTCTGCTTTCCAACATTGATCAACAAATATCAGTAACCAAACATAACACCAATGGAACCACTACCTTCAATCATAAAATTCAGCACCTCCCTGAATTTACTACCCTCAGGACAGGACTGAGCTACAAGGAATAAACTTGCAATGTAATAAAGTTCCAACAAACATCCATTATAGACAGTAGACAAGTTATATTGCTTTCTCCTCAGGCCTCAACTAATGCCAATATCAATTTGACTCAGAATAGCTTTCATATAGCCAAAACCAGGAACCCGCAGATAGTGGAAGTTGAAGAAGAATATACTACTGGATGTAAACTAGAATCCAGAAAGCATGGATATTTGATACTATCATGAAGTATTACAATAAAACCTTTGTGCATCTTAGCTTGATTTAACTATGTTTGGTCAATAAATGGCTCTTATTTATGTGAGGAACTTAACGGATTTGCATATTTATATAATTAATGAAGTGAATAATAACATACTGAATAACTGAAGAAGCAAGATAGCACAAGAAGCGTACCTCCCAAAGCTCAAATGGAACTGCATATTCATTATACAATTGAGTTATACTCTTTAAATCTAAGGATAGCTCCCTAGCCTTCTCTCTTGCAGCAATTGCAAAATTCGCATCAGCAGTTAAACCACCGTCAGGTACAGAATCAGATGTGCTAGGAGTTTCCAACCTTGTAGCTAAAGCCTCCAGTTGGTCCTTCAATTTTATTTGAAATCGAAGGACAGTTAGCTTTCCCTCCAACAAATCTAGCAAACCATTGTCAAACGCGCCTCTTGTCGTACCTAGCAAACCATCATTGTTACTTGCGTTCTTTGCTTGTAGAACTGCATTACTTAGGAATTGTTGCCTGACATTGACAGAAAGCAAATAATTTAATGGCAGAACCCATAATAAGGAGAGAGGGAAATTTGGAATTTGCCAAACAAGAGGTGCCTTCGGGTTGGTTTGGTTCATTTGCATAGATCAAAACAGAAAATCAATAAATGAGCTGAGGAACAACCTGTGTCAACTTGGAGTCAGATAACACATTTGTTTGTCTGAGGGCATGTATGCTTGAATTCTATATGTAAGTAGAGTTTAAGTTTAAATACATTTCAGATTCATAAATACTCATGCATTGGATTATCAGTGTGAGTGATGCAGTTTAGCAAGGGAAAAATGAGCTCTTGAAACTACCAAACAAAAAGTTTAATGTTTGCAGCAGTAGGTTATATTGATGCATTTTTTTCATGTATTACAAAAACAAACCAAGGACCAGTTCAAATCTGATTGATGCAAATACGACCTAACCTGAAACAAGTAGTATCATGAGCACTAAAAATAGCAAATTATTACATGTCAATGAGTGCAAGACACTGCTACCTTTGTTCTAGAGTTGGATTATCAACAGCATCAGTCGAGCGTCTCTCGGCGAGTCTTAACAATACATGAGCTGCAAGCACATGTTGTCGCTTCAACACATAATATCGTGCCAGAAGATCAAAGTATTTGGCTTGATTATATGATATAGGTGATCCTGAGTGACCAATTAGAGAAGTCGATGTTACTCCAGATACAGCCCGAACCTAAGGAACAGAAAAGAAACATGAGAAAATTAATAAATTAAATAAAATTAGAAAAAAATTTATATGGTGGGTGTGGTCTGGTCGTGTCTATATACATACATAGAGAACAATAAAGCCAACATTCCAGCTCCATAATACAGAAAGTAGTTACACATAATGTTGAAATGTTTCAATGTTTTTTCCTAGAACATGAGAAGGCTGAAAAATAAAAGAAAATAAGAACCTCTTGAATGGGCTCACGCACAGCACTTTGCAGAAAAGGCACCAGATCAGGTCCTCCATACTCCAACAATTCATTTTCAAGTCCCAAATCAATCATAGCCCTGTATAGATATTCATGAAATAATCTGTCAGGTGATTGGACACCAAGCTGAACAATTTGACATATATACTTTCTCCGAGTGGTCTGATCAAGGGCAGACAGTGTGGCAGAAGGTCTAGGGGACCCAAATTCCCTCTGACAAGCCTCTTCTTTCAGAGTACGTAAAGCACCAATAATTATCTCATAGCACTGTTCTCGCTGAGCAAGTGCATGTTCTCGTGTAGCTGCATCAATTTGGTCATTGAATGCATCACCCGCAGGATCAAGAGTTTGTGCCTTTTGTAGAGGTAAGCGAACCATGGCTTCATAAAATCTGCAATGCCTCTCGTAATGAGCACACGGATAAAATGGTTTAAGTATTAAAAATATTACTGACTACGGGGTTCATCTTGAATATAAATTGACCTTAAGTCCTCAAACCGCTTGCAAACAGTTCGTAAATCAACAGATTCTGGAACTCTACTTAAGGCATTGAAAGCGTCTCTTGCAAGATTTTCCTTCTCCTCGGTATTTGATGTCAAAGCAGCTCTTTCAAGACATTCCACAGCTAAGAAAAACTTGTGATCGGACTCCTTGTAATAACTAGGACAACCTTCTCGTAATCTCCCACTTATGTCATCAACTGTGCCCCTACCATCAGGACCAGTATAGTACTGGACCAATAAATGAACCAACCAAGGAAAAGAATTAGTATGGAGCACATCGATGCCAGAAAACACAAGAACAATAAAATAAACAAGTGTGAAAAGACGGAAACTCCATTCACTATTACGGGGAGCTCCATATGAGTGCTTCCTTGATGAGTTAGACCTAAACTAGCATTACCTCCATTAGAGCAGATATAAGCCTTGTAGCAAGTTCGTCACCCTCCTCGGAACAAACTACCTGGCGGAATGTCAACTGAAGTAAAGCCTGCCTCAGATTAGCATCAAAACCCTGAAGTAAGCGTGTAACATGATGCTGAGCAAGAAGTTGGAGCAAAAACAGAGCTTCACCAGATCTAAGAAGCAATTGTCTGATACATTCCATCGCCCTCACCTATTGTGCAAAAAAAAAAAAAAAATTAGTGAGCCATAAAAAATTTACAAGTATCAAAACATGTATTATTTCGAGCAATTTCAATCTACCTCCATGGCAGCCAGTTCTGCAGGACTATATGGCAATCGTTGCCTTTTATTAGATGCCCCGCCACCATTAGACTCAACATTTCGTGAGTACGCACCAAATAAGTTTCTTACCATACTCCTGTCCCCAGCAGCTAATTCTGAACCAGTTCCATACAGAATAGAACCAGTCAAGTCATCTAAACCAGCCACGCAGCCATAAAGCCCTCTCCTCTGGTTCTTCCTGGATCTTAGAAACCTCTCTAAAGAACGAATCTTATTTTCGAGAATTTGCAGGGCACCGATAGAAAGTCTGCATACGATCACACCACTCTCAGACAAAGCATTGGCAGAACCTAAACCTCCTTTCATGACCATGACAGGGAGTTCCCACAGAGGAAAGAGCAACCTTGATGAACACAAGCACAGTCCTTCATGTGCACCAGAAAATAGAGGTTCAGCTTCCTGAACCACCTGCCCCATGCTAAATCCTCCAGTTGCTGATCTGGGGTTTGATATTGCACTACTACCTTCAAGTTGTGGCATACCAACAACTCTTGGGTCCTCAAAAGCTTCAGCTGCCTTTTCAGAAACAAGGCTTGTAATTACGGTTTCAGAGTTAACAATTCTTGCAGCTAGCATTAAGCACATAGCAGCTGCCTCCCCAGCTCCAAAACGACTGAAGAAATCCTCTAAGATTGATCTTGGGGAGTTGGACTCTAGCAGCCTCCTGAGAATGTCCACAGGCCTGTTGAAAACTACTTCCATCATGCCCATAGTACTGAAAACGACCACTCTCCTTCGTGGTAATATATGCTGTGTAGAAAGGTCACTCCTAGCCCAAAGCTTTCCAGATGCTTTCTCACAAGAATCCCCTGAGCTTTCAAACCCACAAAACTCAAGTTCTGAATACAGTGATTGGACAGTGGTTGCAGACTCTGGCAAGGGCAGAACATCGGCTACAAAAAGCATTCTGCCCTCAAGTGGTAGAGAAGACACAGATTCACGTAATGCACGAGAGTTCCTAGCCCCTGTACCAAAAGCACCAGAGACAGATGATTGGGTGATCAAATCCCTATTCACTATGAGAAGAGATGACATGGTTGGTGGAGATGAGTCTGAAAGAACAAGAGTTCCAGCAGAGTAATATGCCGTTTCAACCTTCATTGTGAGATCATCATTCTGAGGTCTACCAGCAAGCGATAAAGCTCCAAAGGGAAGTCCACCACTGACCCCGAGAGGAGGGGAAGGCCTAGTAGTCACAACTTTCAAACAGCTTGGCTTATGGCTACTGCCACCAAATCCACCCAAACTACCACTGTTTCCACTAGATGGAGAAGTGGAAAGGTACATCCTTCTACCATCTGATAAAACAGCAACAAGATGTAACCATTTTGATTCCAGTGTGGATAAAGGTGAAATGGCCACTATTGATGGCTTTGCTGATCGATTTGGAACTCGAAGCCCAGTTGATTGCCTGCCTCCATAATGTCCATCCTTCTGATTGATCAAATTCCGCTCTTCAGCCAATTTCTTCAGTGGGCCATCTCCATTTGGCCCCAGCACATAAACCTGAAGTTTCATCTCTTCGGTTCGTGTATACAAAATTTGTCTCTCATTATCAAAAACCATTTCTACTATAGGATCAACAGCCCCAAACTTAAACATATTTGGTACAACCCACCTGAAACCAGCAAGGTGCTCAACAAGTTAACAAAAAGCAGACCCAGATAAATTTAAGATTTCAAAGTAATGACCAATCCAGAAACAGAACTCTCGCATGGAAGTCAAGTTAATAATTTAAGACTGAAATATCAATTTTGTCTCCTATAAAGTTTCCAACTTTAATATCTAATGAACTTCCCATTCTGGAATAGTGGAATACGTATGTTTAAAGATTTGAAATCATTTATGTGATTCATACAAAATCTTCTATGACCATGTTAAAGCATTGCACCAGACAACATACCTTGAAATGACACTTCCTAGACCAGCAGTCAGGCAAACTTTTTGACATCGTTTATGCCAGCCTGAACCAGTGGTGTAATGCATCTCATAAATATGGCCATCACGGCCAGCCAGGAAAATACGACCTTTATCAGTACACGTGATACAAGTCATGGTGACTCCATCAGATGGTACTGCATACTCCGGCAAAGGTTGTAATGAAACCTCAGCGTAAGGATCAGTGCCATCACCCCCTCCAGAGCAGCATACTCCTACAAGAATCAACTGATAAAAAGCACAGGATAATAAGAAACAAATAAAGACCACCAGCATAAACCAGGCCTAATTGAAAATAAATATTAGTATACATTACAAGGAAAAGACAACTTAATACAATTAGAACCGAAACTAGTCTGACTGTTGGTTGGCTGAACTGAATTAAAGCTGTACTTTTTATCATGCACACAATTCATTAATCCAAATAAACAAGCATGCACTATTTTTTTGCCATTTTAAATAACAGCATGATATATGTCAGGATGTCAGCAGGATCTGATAATTAATACAAAGTTTCCAGATTAGTTAGAAATGCGGATTGGTTGAATGAACTTGAAGAATCAATCAAGATGCCATGCTGTGGCAAATGAAATAGTAGCAATTGCATTACATATTTAAGGAAATAATATGAGAAACCTCATTTTTAGTTCATGTTATTGTTAGACTATTTTGTGGCTTCTGGAGACATCATATTTTGTCCAGAAAACATGAATAGTTCAAATTTGAATATTAGAGCATTCTAAACAAGGAGGCCATGAATGACTGAAGTGATGGTGCCCCCTTCATAATCATTCATGACTTTAAAGACCCCAAAGAATGAAGAAGTAGCTAAGATATTTAGTCACTTAATCAAGAAAAGATAAAGAAATACTGAACATTAATTCAGTTTTGATAAAATCGTGATCACCAAATAAATTGATTGCACACGGTAAAAGGAAAGCATCGGAAGAAATACAAAAGAGGAGACCGGAACAAGAAGTGGATTGCAATGTCCAACAAGATTATTCCAAGATGAAAGTAACTGCAAATAGTTAGCCATTTTGAAAACTGGCATATTTTTCTATAATATTCCTTCTTAGTTACAACCACTAAACTGCTGTTAAGATTTTCAAAATCAATGACAAAAATGCAACTAGAGTCATTATAGATTACAACATGCAGAAAACCATAGGTGATAGGACAACAATATCGAGATTATGTTGGACGTAACACAAATCATCATGAGAAGAAGCAACCATGCTGTTAAAATAAAAATTAAATTATATAGGAATAATGATTAGGAAGAAATATGCCAAACAATAATAATTCAGAGACTCAAAGAGGAATGAAACATGAACAAATTACATTGCCACATTAATATCACTACTTTTATGGGTTATTAATTTTTTTTATATGAAAGCTATATTCTGAATCAGGAGCTAAAACCGATACCAAGGCCAAGTCTAGGATGCTTTTTTTTTCTCTTTAATTCCTAGAATATTTATCAAAATATAATAGTGATAATAATAGCCAAGAATATTGATTTAAATACATCATCAAAAACAACTAAATATACAGAATGGAAAAGCTAATAACTAGAATTCTATCAGTGTATCAGAACATAAATACAGTACTGGAAAAGCTATGAAATTGTTTTTACCTCGACTGGGGTCGCTAAAATTAAAAGATATTGTATAGCTTCAATAAAAATGCCAGGTTTGGATTTGGCGAGGCCAACAGCACAAATCGCCTGTTCTTCTCCACTGTACTCAGGACATTGGCCATCCCTAATAAGAAAGAGTGTTAGAAACAAATACTGGAAACCATCTAGACATGGAATTGTGGGATAAGCCTCAAGAAATTTAATGATATAGAAATTATAACAAAAACTACATAACAAATGACAGTATTACATGGCCAAACTTGGAAACATGTAGTTGCTAGCTTGGACTCGATTAAACATTGGTAACTTGCCCACAATAATAGGCTACCAAACATTCAGTGATTTGTATTACCATTAGACTTTTTTATATATGTTTTTCCTGCCTACATAAATCACCTCAAGTAATCAAAAGTATTTTTAGATTTTAGGTATTACTAGACAGAATGTGCTATTGGCTTATATTGATGGCCAACACCACAAAGATAGAACACAATTAAATTTAATAAAATTTCTAGCAAGGAAGAAAAACATAAAAAATGAGGATAAATGTATATTGATGAATGTTCTTACATGCAGGTTGAATAACACAATGGACCCTGCATGTGGATCATAAAGGGAGGAAATAAAGACAGGTCACTAGGACCAAACCAAACTAGCTCTGATACCATATTAAACTTGATTACAGCCCACAAACTTAAACTAATAGGTGGAGGGCCTAACTTGTATAACAAGTGGAAACAAACTTCACATTCTTTCGATGTGGGGTACATTAACAATAAGAAATACATTTGGTAAACAAAATGGTAAAGGAAGGCAACACCTTGTCCAGGGTCCTTATTGTGGTTTTTGCATCATTGAATTCCAAAGATAAACAAATGTGAATTAAGACTATGATTATACAAACTTTATCTGCTAAGGGAATTTAAATCCATGTCAAAGGAAATATATCCTGAAATTTAAAGGTGACTCCTAGCATATGACCAAGTCTATCATTTACCAACTTAATCCTTTCAGTCATATGATCACTCTCAGCTTATGAATTAGCTTGCCATCTTTCAAATTCATTGTACCATGTGTGGGTGGGTGAGTGGGTGGGTGGGTAGGGGGCTAAAGAACCAAATTATACTCACCATTTGTCAAAACGCCAAAGAAACAATGAATTATCAACTGATGCCCATGCCCTGCGTATTTCTGGAAATATTCCACATAAAGCTGTTCCTTCCCCACCAGCTGCATTGTACCTTTCAATTAGTACAGGAGGTAACTCCCAAGTATCCACCACTTCAACCAAAGGAGGCCACTGCAATGGAATTAAATGGCATTATATACTGGAGAATAAACTATATTATCAACCATCCAAAATCTACAAGTACACATGTATTACCATAGAAATAACCCTATCAAATTGAGACTTGAGACTCCAAAGCATGTTGTCACATTGTGAGAGTACATTTTCCAAGAAATCACCTTAGAACTAGGAAATTTAACAACGTACCAGAGAGAACATGAATTCAATACTACTCTAATATATTAAGGTGATTGGGAAAAGAAGGTAAAAGAAAATTCACTTCCTTTTCAATAAAGTTCATTACAGTGTTATAAAGTTCATACTACTCTAGCATTCAATCAATGAATTAGTCCAAAAATTAAAGCCAATTGTATTCTCCTTCAATAACACAATGTCAAGAACTGTATTCATTCATAATCTCATTAAAAACTAATGTCTATAAATCTTCAAACGTATAGTTTAAGGTTACCTCTCTAGGGTGAGTAGAATAGGGATGGCTAACGTATCTTGAGGCTTCGAGAGCTTCTTCGAGGTCCAGCTGCGATGCAACTTCGCGACCAATTCGATCAGTCACGACAACACCAGCATTGGTGACATCGCGCATGAGAATCTCATCTTCCCGCGACATCCTGCTCGGAACCCTAGGATCGAAGCGGAAGGGTTTTGTCCAACCGCAGCTTCGTCGGTAAAAAAGAAGGAAACCCTAAGAAAAAATCAGGGGTCGTTTTCCCGCACTTTCTCGGGAACCAAGCTGTACTGAATAGAGCGAAATTCAAAAGGAAGGAATGGAAAAGAGAAAGGCAGCGAGTCAGTGATTGTGAAATTGGTATCGAAAAATAGGGTTTTGCGGTGGCGGGCTAGCAATTTTCAAACGAACCGCTTTCTTTGAGTTTCAGTGCCCTCATTCTGCTCGACCGGAACGGTTCAACCAAACTAAAAGCAAAACCTCACAACCAAAGGAAACTCAATTTCAATTTAAAAAGGAAGAAAATACACTTGGATCCCAATACTTAAAAGTATTCCGCTCATGTCATATTTCATGAATTTTTGTTCTTGTGAAATCTATTCTGTCAAATGATTAACGAAATTCGTTAAAATTGACTGATATTGTTAAAATTTAACTGAAAAACAGTTTATGAAACATGATTTTACTGTTCTACCCTTTATATTTTTAGTTTATTTGCTTTTATCTTTTATCATCTTCTTCCTCTCCCTCTCTCCTCTTTCCTCTCTCTATTGCAATCATCCAACCATATCCAACACATCACAGTAAAACGTGAATAATAACACATAAAATACTACACAATTGAAACCAAATCACTCTTCTTTTTTTTTTTTTTAACAACAAACAAAAGTACTATTTCATAAGAAAGAGAAGAAAAAGAGTATAAGGTGAAAAGAGACTTAAAAGCCTTACAAAGAGAAAAAATCAACATGAGACTTTTGAGGTTACCAAACAACTCGGGGAACATGAACACAATAAATGAAAAACAGAGCGAAACCCTAACAAAGAAAATGAAAGGGCGTCTTTGGTGGTGACCGGGGGGGCGGAACTGAGCTGGGGCGACGGCGGCGCAAGCGGCCGTGACCTACCGAGGCGGGCTGGGCGTCGAC
>JAYMTA010004370.1:0-12726 GCA_036897625.1 Pelargonium cotyledonis | reverse complement strand
CACCATTGAGAGAGAGGGCTTGTGAGAGAGATAGGTTATGGAGAGAAAGAGGTGTTGGAGAGAGAGGGGTTTGCTGCCTCTTATCTCTCTTTTTTTTTTCAATTTTTTAATAACTTGGGGCTTTTTTTGGCAATAAACTGATATTATGTGAAGGTAAAATACTCTTTCCATCCCATGTAACGGTGATTATTAACTGAATTCATTAAATGTATAGTTTATTAGTGATGTATGTAAAGTGAAATAGTTCACTCGTATTAGGTGTTTTAAGTTAATAGTGGGGAGTTTATTGTAATTTTTTCTATTATTTTTCTGCTTGTACACATGTCGACACACTGGCGTTCCAAGCGTCACCATCAACGGACACGATTACACAAACACATAAAACCGTGACGTGTCGAACGGTGATAGGACCACGTCACGAGTGACGCGAAAAGAAAATCGAGGCTCCAACTTTTCCGTTGAAAAAATAAACGAGAAGAAAATGACGGTGCATTGCATTAAAGTCCCGTCTCTTTCACGGTTTCTTTATTCTACATCTCTGTTAACCGACAGGTCGTTGTTTTTTTTTTCCTCTATCGATTTCGTCTCCAATCGCACATTTGGGCTTGTTTTTTTGGTCTGGTAATGTGCTCTTCCTCCGATTTTAACGTCGTTTCGTGTTTCTTCTTCACTGAGATTTGTGATTTCTATGTGTTTTGTTTGTATCAACGGCTAGTTGTTCGCAATGGTGCTCGGATTAGTGTTTTTATTTTATGCTTTTGAGTTTCATATTTTGTTGGATTGGGGAATGATTTGTTGACAGTTTTGACTTGGCCATTTTGTTAGATTTTCTATTTTGTGGCATATTGTTAATTTGAGCATTTTGCTGTATTTGTTCATTTACTTTAATTTTGTTCATTTGGGTTTTTATTATATAATTTCGGTTAAACTCATCATAGATCCTTTGACTATACGCAAATTTACATTTGATCTTTCTATCTTAGTGTCACAAAATCTATTGTTTTTTAAATTGCATTCTACTATTTAAGTTGTATTCAGTCTCATATTTTGCATGTTCACTCGATCAATTGCTACCATTTAATTAGTTACACTCTTGTTTTTGGGTTTTTGATTTTAGTCTCATGTGCTACTGTTGAATATCAATCTTTTTTTAGTATTCTTATACATTTTCTTTTCAATGTTAGTATTTGAGGTCTTTCGGAGGAATGGCATATGTGGATCAGTATGAACAATATGTGGAACCAAAGTTCAATTGTCTTTTGTTTGGTAAGCTGTAGTTCATGCTCAAAAGGTTTGAAATCATGAGTAAATGGTGGTTGTTTAGAATAATGTAGATGATTCTATCCAATTTTCAGATATTGATGATACCCTTTATGCTGTTAGTTCGTGTCTGTCAGTACATGTCACCAAGAACATTCAAGGTAAACACATAGGATGGTTAAATTAAGATTTTTTTTTTCATGAACTATCATCTGTTCAAAATTACAAGTCTTTCTCTGGATTTTGTTGTAGAATATATGCTTGAAAAGCTTGGCATAGAGGAAAGTAAAGTCCCTGATTTATGTGTTTCTTTGTACAAGAATTACGGGACAACAATGGCAGGTCTCAAGGTACACCTTTAAGTCTGTATTTCAACTCTCTTTATAACATTTTATACTAGCCGTATCAATGATCAAATGAATGTAATTCGTGTTCTTGTCTTAATGTCAGGCCATAGGCTATAACTTTGACTATGATGACTTTCATGGGTACGACTATGATCCCTCTTTCCTCTCTGCCCCCTCTTTGTGTTTTTTTTTTTTCAACAAAATGAATGTTATTTCATTATCTTACGTTTCGGACGCATGTTTCACAGTTTTGTTCATGGGAGATTGCCGTACGAGTTGCTGAAACCTGACCCTGTTCTAAGGATTCTCTTACTTAGCTTGCCTATACGAAAAGTTGTAAGTTCTTATTCTCTATTTCGTTTCCACATCTAAAGTGCACTTATGGTTCTACTTTTGTGGTTTTTTACTCATGTCAATGTATGGTTCCATGTAGGTTTTTACAAATGCTGATGAGCGTCATGCCGCTAGAGTTCTTAGCAGGCTTGGATTGGAAGACTGCTTTGAGAGGGTTTTTTGCTTTGAAACACTGAATCCCCCCAACATAGGCAATGCCTCGAGTGATGAGGAAAACAATTTCAAAACTGCAAATTCTGATATTCATGAGCGGCTTGCCCAATTTAATTACGATTCTGAACTTCCAAGTGCCCCAGTGGTTGTCTGCAAACCATTTGAGGTTGCATTTGAACAAGTTTTCAAGATGGCAAACATTGACCCTAAAAAAACTGTGAGAAACTGATAATAATCCGCTCTATTACTGTTATATCTGTGACTGATTATTATCGCTATGTTGCTGTTACGTATGTGGTTTTATTAATGCCTCAGCAAAATTTTATATCATTTTTAACAATCTGATTTCTTGCTTTTCAGCTGTTCTTTGATGATAGCATTCGCAATATACAGACTGGAAAACAGACAGGGCTGCACACGGTGTTGGTTAGCTACGGATTTTAAATAATGTTTGATGATTCACTTTGAATTTTTCCCTTACTTGTCTATATATTATTGGTTTAGGTGGGCACTTCACACCGAGCAACGGGTGTTGATTATGCATTAGAGAGCATCCACAATATCAAGGAAGCATTGCCAGAACTCTGGGAAGCTAATGAGAAATCCGAGGGCATCAAATGTTCGGGAAAAGTTGCAATGGAGACGTATGTGAGAGCTTAGCTTACTGGTTCTTCTGTGGAACAGTTATTTGAGCTGGCATGAACATTCCGTCATTTTCTATGTTGTGTATCTCAGTTATTAGGAAAACCTTTTTACTTATTTCAGAGGTAATTGTAAGTTTGTAACCATGTGTCTGTTTGGTCATCGGATTTTATGCACGCTGTAGATTACTTGGCAGATGCAATGCGAATACCCGCATTATGGTCTATTGAATATGTGCTTTCTTATACTTTCTTATAAATTATACTAATCAAATAAAACTTTACGCATTAGAGAGCATCAAATTATTTTTGTATTTCTGTTTTTTCATTATGGTCTATTGATTATGTTCTTTCATTAAAACTTTCTGACCGCAATCACAAAATTCACAAAATTCATTATGGTCTATTGATTATGTTGCTGTAACTGTTCTTTCTTCTAAATTCAACTTAAGAGAGACCAGCTGAAACGTCAAAAATTCACAAATCTATTAAATACTTTACATTGATGCCAATAATTTTTCTGTTCCAACAAATTTTGGGTTCAAATAAAAATGTGAGTGGAATGTGTGACTGAAAGGGAAAAAGAAGTAAATTTCTGGATTGAGCATGCAGTGCCAAAAATGAAAGGGCATGGAGTTCAATCTTTCAGTGAATACTTCTTCCCTGTGAAGGCTTGAAACTTCGTTTCTTCCACTTTCTGAGGTAGTTCTTGACTGCTTTTCTTTGGATCAACCTGAACAAGGAAACCAATGATAGATCAGTCTGACTGGTTATATTTCAATCAAGTACGTATCTAGATCAAGAAAATCGGGCAATTGCCCACCAATAAGGCAAGACATACTTTAGGATTGTCTTTTGATGATTGGTTCGCACTTGAACTTGAACTTGAACCAAATACAAGTTTTCCAGAAGCATGACGTGAGGTCGAGTTAGAGTTTGACAACTTTGAACTAGTTACATCATTGACCTCTGGCTGGTGCTGTTTGAGCATGGGAGATATCACTGGTGTAGCTGGTTCTGTTGAGAGTTTCCCATCTAAACGTCTTGCTGAACCAGTGAAGGGGTTGAATCTAGGTATTTTACTGGCAGGCTCTTCTTCACCTGAACCATTGAGGGCTGTCGTCAGTCAACATGAAAATGAAGGTACACCATTTCTAATTTCTTGCATCTAGAAAGTAGAGAAAGTAGACCTTCTGGAGGCGTCTTTCTTGTTCGGGAAGAGGGTACTGGTTTTTCAGGTTCTTTAAAATCAAGGGGAGGAGCGAAGTCCACCTCACAATCCGTTTCAATAATGCTAACTGCTGAGGAGGGTTTTGTCTCAACTATATCGATGTAATACTTCTTGTTGTTATAAGCAACCATGATGGTGTCACCAGAGGTCAAACAAGAGTAGTTCCTCAAAGTAGTCTCCAAGCTGCAAGCAAGCAGAGACAGAAATAACCAAGAAATAATCAGATACGAAATTACCAAGCTGTTGCAGTTTCATATAAGATAAAGTGTCAAGGTGATGAACTAACATGGCTTTGGGATTAGAAACATCTAAGAAATCGGTAGTGTGGGGCTGCAACTTCACATATGTCCCCTTTGCTAGGCTGGCATTTTTCACTTGAACAATGTCTCCCTCTTGCAAGAGCATGTTCTCCATCATCTTAAAGAGTACAACAGAAAAGCACCAAGAACTGAATGAGCAACATACAAAAACAATAAACAGTGAATGTTCATTAGAATGACAAATGAAAAGAAACATACCCAGTATGGTAAATATATAAGGCCCTCATCTGCGATGAATTCTAAGACCCCACAGTGGGTCACTCTTCCAGCAGGAGGATTACTGAGCTCAAATAACATGGGGTAGTCTATCTGTAAAGATGCTGGAGAAGAAAAGGTTTTTGAATCTTAATAGATGTTGCTACATTAACCTGGGCTATAAACTGAATCTTCCACTAAATTGATGCACAAAAGGTAACAGATGATACTGACCAAGGCGATCAAGAGCTGAGGGAGGCATAATAACTGTAACCATTAAGCAACAAACCATTTCATAATCAGGCAATTGCAAAAACTATTAATTGCATGGTAATTTCAACCAAAACGATGAGGAAGATACTGTATTATCGGAAAAGAACAACATACTTTTGTCACCCTTCTCCAGATGTGACTGCAAAGAATTAAAATGAATAAGAACCAACATTAAACAAATGTTCAAATAACAATTACAGAAGCTCTTTAGAATTTGGTGACCCACCACTTTGGCAGCTCAGCTGCACATACTTACACAAACAAGTTGAAGTATTACAGATTACTTAATCTCAACTATTAACTCTATCTCTGAGAGTCCTTGCTCTCTTAAGAGAAATCTCTTTACTTCAAAAATATAATCAATTTTCCAGATATAGTTCTCAAACCTTGTCAATGAAAGAGACAGGGTAACAGCGAAAACTTTGTTCAAATGTCGAATTTTGGCGATCCGGGTAAGCCTGAAATATGCAAATGAATACAGTTATAATCACAGAAAAACTACATTTTCATTTAAACTCCAAGTCAAAAGCAACCCAAAACAATGGCAAGCCAGAATAGAAGGAAACTAAATAAACTTTTGACCCTTTTTCAAAACTAGCACCCTAAAAACTAGACTTACAAACAGTCAAATGGGAAAGTGATTACATGATCGGATGATCCTAGTGGCCACAAAAACGAAGCTTAAACCTCAGTATCTCCCAAATTTAGTAAGATAGACAATTCAACAAACACATAGTTGGCACAAAATGATGAAGGGTCATCAACATACCATGACTGCTCAGTGCTGGAAATCTACTGTCACCCACTAAACTACCGATAAGAACCTGTTGAAGTTCACAAGAAAATTTAGAAAAAAAACAATCCAAATCCAAATCACAATGCAATCAAAACCGAAAAGCAACTAATTTCAGAACAAAAATGTTGGCAGTAATGAAATCTGATAAATTAAGAAGAAGAAGAAGAAACTGTAGCTTATCCACCCAGACAGAGAGACGGTGAAATACTAGGGTTTCAATAAGAGAATTTTATTGGAACCTTTATACAATGAAGAAGGCTCTGACAAGTGGTGATGGTGAAGCGATCCAGCGATTTGTTCGGCCGGCTGCATCGTCTATCTGGCTTTTTATATGTTAACAGCGCGTCCTCCCCACGCGATTCAGACCGCAAGTGAAGCTCCGTTTACACGTGCCACCTTTTGTTTTGTTTTTGCTTTTTATTCTTAAAAAATGTAGAAATATAGTATTCAAATTGACATCTAGTTTGATTTTCTCCTAATTATGCTATTTCGGTGCGAATATATTTAATTTGTACCAATACCGTCAAATTTAACTGACGTGATAATTTTTCTTATGTACTTGTTTAAGTAAGACAAATTTGTTATATCAAGAGATCTAATCGCCACATTAATTTTGTCCTCAATTGTATATTAATAGCACAAGTGACTAAAATATTTGTTTTTTATTGAGTTCTCAGTTTTGAGACTCGATTATTACGCTTATTTATAAAATTAAAAAAATCTCATTTACGAACATAGCATAATAAAACATCATGTGATTGTCACTTTGAAAATTACTAATTCAGATTTTTTTTAACACATCAACCTTATTTGATGACACTAATACGGATTAGACTAACTCAAAACAAAATAAATTAAAACAATATGAATAACTTTTGTCTTTCTAAAAACAATATGAATAATTTAGAGCTTTTCGACGGTACGAAGTGGGACTTGTGGCGTAAGAATTAAGGTGACGCTTTATTTAGAAATGAGAAACATTATTGTTTCAATTATAATGTCCCGTTACTAATAAAATATTTTAGAGACCAATAATAATAAAAGTAACTCAAAATGTTCGATATGAAACATTTTGGAAGACTATAATTTAAAATTGGGCCTTTCACTTCAAAAGCCCAGGTTCTGAGCCCAACAGAAGGTCCAGTTCAAACATTGATAAAGGACAAATTAGTATTTAGGTTAGAAAACTCACATCTAATATCCAGAAGGAAAAAAAAAAAAAAAAAGAAAAGAAAAAAAAATCGCCGTCTCTACTTCTCTTAGGTATAGTGTTCCTTTCTGCAGAAACTCGCAGAGAGCCTCTTCAAAGAGAGAAGGCGTGTGGAAGTTTATTACTTGAGCGTGAAGGAGAAGCGGCGAATCCATAATGTCGAAGCGCGAGCTCTCCACCACATTGAGGAACTTGAAGGTAAAGATACAATACACAAATCTTTAATTTTTTCTTCGCAGTTGATTGCTGTTCATGGATTCTGGATGCATGTTTCAGTAATATTACTTGATTTTCGATTTGGGTGCTGCTTGATTTTCGTTGGGCTTTGTGTTAATTGATGTGAATGCTGAAACCTAATCTTTTGAACAAGTAAACTCATATCAGGTATTCAATTTTTTGGTATACATTAAAAACAGTTTATGCAAAGGGGAGTTCAGAGAGAGGAGAAACCTAAGAAAGAAGAAGAGGAGGAGG
The DNA here is from genome assembly GCA_036897625.1 of Pelargonium cotyledonis. Classification (NCBI taxonomy): domain Eukaryota; kingdom Viridiplantae; phylum Streptophyta; class Magnoliopsida; order Geraniales; family Geraniaceae; genus Pelargonium; species Pelargonium cotyledonis. The sequence goes on along the minus strand of JAYMTA010004370.1, from coordinate 5,472 downwards.
TTAAGCCTGTTGGGAATTTCTTTTCCCCTGGTACCGTTAATAAAAAGTGGTAGCTTTACTTCTTATCTGTTAATCCTGTTTAACTAATTATTTTGCTTATCATTGTTATTTTTATACCCAATTGCTTATTTTTGTGGTCTTGCATTACTTTGCTTCTGGATATTGTTTTCGGAGAGTTAACATGTAGTGTGAAATAATGGAGAGAATAAATTTTTGGATTTGATTGATCCATGGTATATTGGTATGTACCTGGTTCGTCGTCTATGTTTGAAAGGAACAAGTTTAGATCACACCATAAGTCTCCAATTATTAACATTGAAGTTTGAAGTAGGTAATTGGCTCCTAAACCATGGATATGTACTGAAGATATAATGGTAATGCGAGGATTATTATACCTAGGCTAGAGGCTTTCCTTCACAACTTTCATATATAGTCCACATGAAGTTGGAGTGTCCAGGGTTACATAATTTCATAGTATAGTTATAGTCCATGGATCACTAATTGGATTGAGCATTTTGCTAAACATTGTGCTGTACTCTATTAGAATAATAATAATTGACGATATTTGTTATCTTAAACATACAACAATTCACATATATATGTTATTTTTTTTGCTTGGATTGTGTTAATAACACAATAGCTTTGCAAAGTTGGATATGATAATAGAATATAGTTTAGTAAAACGGAGTTGTTTCCTTCAAGTACAGTGTAACATTGTTACTTCACTAGGTATGTTTGTATTATGTGCATTATCATGTTGGAGTTTCTTATTTGGTTTATTTTTCTCACTTTCTTTTGTTGAGCCATTGGGATGGCTGTTTATATGCATAATTCAGTGTAGTTGTAATGGAAGGAGATCCTCATCCGGGAGCAATAAAAGGTCGGATGTCGTTTCAGAGTTTCAATCCATCTATTGATGTGAGTATCAAGGTCGAGTTACTTAAACAGATCAGTGTTTTCTTTTGCTACTTTTCTCTTATGACGAAGTTTTTCCTTGTTAGAAACTGAATGAAGAAGCATCCAACTTTAAACAGTCAGAGGCTACATCTTTTGGCAATCAAAGTGCAAGAGTTTCTTCTAGGTTAGTGGTTTGACTTTCGGAGCCCTGATATTGTGTTTTTATTTTTCATACAGTCATTTTTGTATGGGTCCCTTAGGATAATTATGTATACTGATTAAGAACTGTGTTCGTTCAAAATACTAAACATTAACTAGAAGAAGTTGATTAGCTTACTGTGGCATCGGTGCAAGTGTGCAATGCCCTTTTAGAGCATTTTTTATATTGTTATTAATAGGGCTGTTGCCAGTAAAGTGACCATATTTAAGATGGCAAAACTTGACTTATCTAGTTTACTTCAGTTTTGGAGATAATGCTTTGATGATATAATTGAGGCTGTATGATTTGGTCAATCCTTGAACTACATAGAGAAATCATATTACCTTTTTCATTGGTTGTAAAGTGACCGTATTTAAGATGCCAAAACTTGACTTATCTAGTTTACTTCAGATTTGGAGAGAATGTTTTGATGATATAATTGTGGCTGTATGATTTGGTCAATCCTTGAACTACATAGAGAAATCATAATAGCTTTTTCATTGGTTGCCTCGAAACTGAGTAATTGCTCTTCACATGGCATGTCCTGGAATTGATTGGGGTTGCAGCAATATTTTCAACCCAGTCTGCAGTTGTGGTCCACATTCTTTTCTGTTTGTTATGGTAATTGTTTTATAAAAAATTGTGACTATTTAAGTGTCACATTTGAAGTGAATACTTGCAACAAGATATGCATTTTACATACTTTAAATCCACTCCATTATTCCAAATATTGTTGTTATCTTGATTTTTAGAAAAGCATCGACATAATAGCTATTGGGAATCTATTACAAATTAGTGTTATAGAATAGGTTTCTTTCTCTCTTTTTCCCCACAAAGAGATTGCAAAGAGTCCGCATGTTATGCCATATATTTGAATTAGGATGTAAGTACAGGTAATGAATGAGCTGACCATGAAGAAGGCTACAACAGGCACATGCTTAAACATCTATAAAACACAATAATGTACACTGTCCAGAGTTCTTGTAACTTGCAGTGATTTTTTTCTTCTTTTCTTTCTCGTTATCGCAGGGAAACTCAGACCTCACAAGATGAAGCAGGGTGCTCAAATATTGATAAAATGAACTGCGACGAAAATGGAGACCTTAAAAGGAAACAGGCTGAAGTACTCCCTGAAACTCAATATCCTAACAAATCACCCAAGAGTCTTCATGGCAATCAACAGCCTTCACCAAGTAATGGCAAACGTTCTCGCAAACAGAAGCACAACAGGCCTGAGTGGAATGTCTTGAGAAAATCACAAGCGTGAAAACAACTCACAATAGCCTTTTCACATGGATGCTATTGATCAGGTGATTGCCTCTACACTTGCAGGCCTTCCTGATATCACAATTTTGTCTGTAACTTAGTTGTTATATCATTGAAACTGCTCTCTCAGCAAGAATTTTGAATGTGCTACTTAGTTTTAAGATATCAATTATGTTAGTTTATTGATTTGATTATTTGGGAATGTAAAAGATATCTCTGTTGTCAGCATGAACTTGCCATTGAATGCAAATTTGTATTTCAATTATTGAATCTTGTCTATTCCAATTTCATTATGATTGGAATTTGTAAGCCTTCTTGCTCTGCACGTCGTTATAAAGATGGAATGGATTTATGTATCCAACAAAAACAGGTCACTGTGATGGTAGCACTTGCCAAATCCCAGAATCCTTATCCTCACTGTGTTTGTATTTACTCATATCTCATTGATGATACATCTCAATACATAAAAGCATCCCAGAACGAGTCGAAGTTGCAGTGACAAATGGCCGTGCTTAGATTTGCCCGGGACTTAAATTCAATTTACGGCTCAAAATCCATGACTTGATCTAGGTAGTCATCTGAATCACACATGTTCATATTTAAAGTATCTGCTTTCTAAAGCTCTGCACTTGTATCACACAGGAGGAGAATTTCTGTGCGACACTGGCTTTCACTTCTTTTGAGTCAGATAGTACGAGTACAAACTGAGTGAATCACACGTCTATATCTACAAAAATAGTTGGACGACCCCAGTAACAAGGCATAAATTGCATAGCAATCATGTATCCTATAGACAACAATACACAAACACAGTACCTAACACAACTAGCGGACAATATCCAACACTGCTTCTCATAAACAGCACAAAACTATTGGTGATCGCACAAAACAAGCAAGTGTTTCTCATGCAGAATCTTCCCTAACAGCACCAAGAATTATCAGCATTTCTCATTCCATTGCAGGTCTCCAGCAAGAAATGGCATTGCCCAAGCGTCCCTTCCATCCCTGCAGCATCCACTGCCCATCTTCATGAATCACAAAATCCTTATGGTACCCTGCTTTCACCTTATCCTTAATGTAACTGAAGAGCTCTCTGTCCACCGGAATCGGCCTCAACCCGGCCCTCAAGTTCCTGATCTGCCACTGCTTGTACGTCTCCGGCCTCTCTACTCTCTCCGACCCCTCGCAAGCTATCACATTCATGGCGTCCCGCGCAAATATCTCCCTCTCGAACAACATCCTCTGCTCGTCTTCCCGGGGCATGTTCACCTCAAACATGTCAAACATCGACGAGAAGTGGAACAGAGCCTCCCGGAACCTTGTCACAAAGAACGGCGCATTGTACGTCCCGTTGATCACTCCGTGGACAAAAAGGTCAGGCTTTATAGTCTTGATCAGGTTCAGAACCGCGTCCCTCGGGCTGTTCGCGGCCACTGTCTCATCGGGTATGTTCTTGAGCCTGTAAAGACAATTGACAACAATCATTTCCTCATTGTCCCGGTCAATCTTGAGATCCTCGTACTTGATTGTCTCCCATTTTTGTGCTATCACATGGTACTCAAATGGGACATCGAATCTTTTGCAATAGTTCTCTAATCGCCTCCCGGTCTCTTCGACCCTCTCCGCGGGTCGGAAACCGGATTGGGGAAGCTCGATTCCGGTAATGCGAAGCTTCGGAGGCCCGCCGGGACGTTTCGAGATCCGATGTATGAGGCAAGGCCATTGGAAACCATACAAGATTCCAAAATCAATGATGTGAAGCCTTGTGGCCTTCTCAGCTTGCTTCATGATCATCCTGTTCGCGTATATATTTGACATGGTCTTGAAGGGACAAGCTTTGATATAGACCTGATACGCTTTCAAGATTTCGGCGGCGGATGTTTTGTTATTCACGAGAGGCGAGTACGCCGGAGTCCTGGCCCCGGCGAAGCCGGGTCTCGGGGCTGTGTGCTAATTAATAAGCCGCCCTCTGCAAGCCGTCGCCGTACGGCGACGAGTGTTGCCGAATCTGGCTGAGCAGATAATGTGAAGTCCTCTGGTCATTGGTCGCGACGGATTGTGAACACTGAGTCAGTAGAGTCCACAGATCCACCACCTCTCCGCCTCCACCTTTGTAGCCTCCGCCGCCATTTTTCTTGCCTCTCCGGCTCCTCCCATTGGGCTTCTTCGCTGACTGGCCGCTGCTACTGTTTTTCGCTTCCGCTTCTCGTTTTCCGGCCTCGTCGCCGCCGGCGCAGAGGAGCACTTCGTCGAGCATCTTCTGATCGATCTCTTCGGAAGAAACCGAAACAGCCGATTGCTTGTTGCTCCTCCCTTCCAGATCGTCAAAACCAACCTCCTCCCGCTGATGAATCTTCTTTCCCAGCGACCCATATGGATCTGGAACTAAAAAGTTGTGATTTTGAGGAGGACCCATTAATTGATTGGTCTCAGAGGAGCTACTGGAGTCGCCGGGGCTGTGGAGGTCGTCGAGGTCGAAAGATTGATTCAGACAAGGAAGTGGCTGAGGAGGATAGTCCTGGCCGAGGATGTCGTACAAGGATTTCTCAGCAGCTTGGAGAGCAAGACAGTCCTGTAACATACAGGGCTTCTTCTCCAAATCCTCTTCTTCATTCATGAGCACCTCGCCGATGAACTTGAGGATTGTACTGGACGATGGGCCGTCGTCGGAAGAGTACTCTCCCTCGGAGCTGGCGGCGCCGGGGGACAAGGCAGAGTCGGAGCTGAGATGCGGTGGAATATTGGCCGGAAAAGGGGCCATGATATCGGTATGGACGAGGAACCCGTTTTCAGTAACAATATTCTGATTTGGATAAGGACCCAGGATTGCGTCCATGGAATAAGGGAATTCTTCGTAAAGGGTGTTCAATTTTGGTGTGTTTGGTTGCTGGGAATCTTGGTATTTGACAGGTTAAAAAGAAGAAAGATGGTTTCTTGGAGAAGAAGCAGATAGGGGAGGTGTGAAATGAAATTTAAAAAGGTTCATGAAGAGAAACAGAGGATTTAAAGGAGATAGGGTTGATCGGAGAAGAAGAGAGTACGTGGAGGCAGTAGAGTAGTAGAGAAGGTTCTTGGAAAGACCCATCTGATCCCATTAATGTGAGACAAGG
>JAYMTA010004369.1:0-12726 GCA_036897625.1 Pelargonium cotyledonis | reverse complement strand
GTGGGTGACAGATTTGAATGTAAATTGGTGTGTTGTTGTTGTTGTAATTTGGTTTTATTTTGTTTGTAATTATCCCAAATTTAAGTTGATGTTGACCTTTATTGGTTGAGTTAATGAATTTTCCGGCGTTGTTTTGAGTTTGCTGGTAAAATATGCATTTCCCGGCAATAGTATGAATTTTCCGGCGAAATTATAAGTTTTCTCTCGAGAGTATGAATTTTTTTGATGAAATTATCATATAAAATAATATAAAAAAAAAATTTAATTTTTTTATAGTCATTTAAATATTAAACTTACTAATTACAGAATGACACGTGTCTAGAAAAAAATTAATTACAAAATACCACCTATATACTGATTGTATATTTCAAAAATAAAAAAAATTTCACGTCAATGTATTTAACGGCCATTTTTACGGAAGATAACAGCAGGGATCATTTGAGTTCACTTTTTGATAGTATGAGTGTTAATACGATCCATTTTAAAGTATAATGAACAGTTCGGTTCATTTTGTAATAGTACAGGAACTAAATGTATAATTAATCCTTAAAAAAATAGTGAAGTTCAAGGACTCAAAACATGTTAAACCATAATTAAGGGCTAAAGCCAAAATTAGTGTTAGTTCAGGAGTTAAAACCATTTAACCCAAACATCAATTTGTAAAAAGAATGATAAATACATGGCATCATTTAGAAATAGTTTACAAGAATACACACGCAAAGAGAAGCTTTTTCTTTTTCTAATCAAGTGAAATTCTAGAGAAGAGATCTAAAAGTCCGTACATTTATTCCAACAGATGAGTGGTGAGTAGAGAGAAATAAAACAATTCTGTCAAACCACAACCAGCATCATGAAATCACACTTTACACAAGTTGTGCACAAATGAAGTGACTAGAAAGAACTGAAATGCACAATTCTGAAACATCTCACTTATTATAATCTGAAAATTACAAAAAGAAATGAAGTTCCACAATATTTTTGCTACTTAGAAATATTTGATTGCAGCAAATAAAGGATCTAGTTAGCAGAGCCCAATACGGACAATCTGACTGACTGAACTTTGTTTTTTTTTGTTTTGTTTAAATAACCATAAAGAAACAAAAAAAAAAAAAATGGGAAAAATGAAGAAGAAAGGAGAACGAGGATGTTGCGTAGTGATATATATCAGACCTTCTGTTTTCCTTTTCTGAGTTTCTCTAATTCTGCTTCAGCAGTAGTCAACTGCAGTCTTAGGTTCTCCACTTTCCGCTCCAATTCAACTGTGCCTTTGACGTTGGTAACTTTATAGGGCGTTACGAATTTAGATGAAAATGCTTTCAGAGCTTCAACTCCAGTAACCTGTGACATCCACATTTCGTTAATCAATACCGATATGCAACAAACCGATAAATGCTCACGCACTGCATTAAGATACCATTTTTGTTTGATGATAAAAAAGAAAAGACAATGTTCTTAAATTGATTTCACTGAAGTGCAGTGATGAGCTGAAAGACACCGATCTTTCTAACCCTAGAAACCACTAAGGTTGCGTTCAAATTCTAGAGTTTGATTTGAAATTTGAGATTTCAAATATAGATATAATGTTCGGAAAAACATATAATTAAATAACATTATAAGAGTCATCATTTGAAATCTCATGTAATAATGCATGTTTTGAATCCCATTGAATTTTGAGCCAAATCCATATCCAATTTTTTTGTGCATCCAAACATTGGATTTGACTCAAATGAAATCCAAGAATCGAAACATACCATAAAAGCTTAGTATATTTATATGATATTTATGGATTTCGGAGTCATCTTCGAGGCAGAACTTGTGTCAAAATATATGTTATAAAAATTATGTTGAAGTAGGTGATAAAGTTCCACACTAGATAAATATGAAATAAATTATCTACATATAACTGAAACCCTACTAAATAGTAGAAGCTCAAGCTAGTGTGTGTCGCCTAATTTGAAAACTTGCATGGTAACAGAATCTTGTTGACCTAAAGATCACAAGTTCGACTCCTGCCACCACTATAACTAAATAAAATTTGAATTTCAGCACAAGACAAGGACACTTGTGCATGGATCATGTGCAAAGCGATAATCGGCTTGTTTATGAGATGTATTAGAGCATATAAATTATATTGACTCTTCAACTATCATATTAAACTTTTATTTGAGTTGCTCCTCTACATGGTATCCGAGTTATAATGTGTAGCCTAATTTGAAATTATTGATACATGGCCTAATTATGTTGTTTCCCCTGTGATCTCCATCCCACTTACAAGAGGACATGCCTGTAGTAACCCACATATAGAAGAAAAATATCTAAACGTGAGGAAAAGTGTCAATTTAAAAGGCCCCTAGAAAATGTGCGGCTTACACGTGAGGAGTATTGAAGTGAGTGATAAAGTCGCACATTGGATAAATAAAGTATATGGGCAACATATAAAGGTGAAAGACAAACAAAGATTGCCTTCCTAGTATGGAAAGCACAAACTATTATATGTAGTCATATTATTGAAATTTAGCAGTGTTTACCTCATCTGGCAGCAATGGTAGTTTAGTGATGTGAAAGTCATCATACAACATATAGAACTGATCAAGATACTTCTGTTGCATCCGCATTCTTGCTTTGAGCAACTTGGATTCAACATCTGCAACAATACAGGCCAACCGGTGGTAAGTTTTATCTAAGTCATCATAATCAGATACGGGTAACAATGCGACCACTAGAGACATAGTAAGGCACCTTCGTCATCAAAAATTACTTGGTTAATGATAATATTGTGTGTATCTATCTCAAACTTGGTGAGTTCCTGCACCAACCTCTCTGTCTCATAGAGAGAGAGAAACTCTGGAATGCAAACACAGATAAATGTTGTCAAGTCCTGCAAACAAGGAAATATGACTGCATTAAGAAACAATTAAATATGGAGATACCTAATAAGGTTCTAGAGTAATCTTAAAGAGTAATGCTACATGTCCCAAATGTTTATACAAAAATGATGTGTCAACTAATGCGATGTGACACATCAATTATTTTATTGATGACTAGGCCGAATCATAATGCGCCCAGTGTATACTATGTTTTACAAACCAGGTGCTCCGCACTAGAATTTCATGTGAGGACAGTGGAATCATATATGTTAGATTATTATTCGCTTATAAATAATATTACACAAAAATAAAGAAAATAATCTGCCAAGCAAAATTGCCACATTACTTTGTACAACAAATTTTGCGCGAAGTTTTGGATAAATAGCATCTTCAAATCCTAAAAACAAGACCTTAAGCAAGGAACTTCATTTCCAAAACATTTGACAACCCAAACAAATTTCAAGAAACATGAATATGTAACCTTTTTGAGCTAGCTAATTAAGGAAGCATATCCAACTTATCATGATTTCACGAAAAGATACCAAATTTGTTGTTACAAGTCAATCAGGGGAACAGAAAAGATGTACAGGCCTGATCAATGATAGTATGATAATTTTACAGAGACCATTTGCATAGCTTTTACACTTGATTTAACCTGTGAGGTTGTCACAAATATTTTAAATAATGACGTAGTACATCAAGCACTTCCTTTAACATGCCCAAACCCTTGAATGAAAGAGACCAAATTTCATGCAGACATATTTAATATATTTTCAATTTACTAGAATCCCATTCATGCTTCTTTGATATGAAATGTTTATAGTTAATCTAGAAACTAACAAAGATAATACACTCGCGAATACAAATATCCAAAATGAACTGGAGAAAATTCATCCCACAGTTTAAACAAACACAAGCAAAGCCATACTGCCTGCAAATAAAACTTCACCACAATGAAGTTTGGAGGCCAATGAGAACAGCCTATGAATACTTATATGAGATGTGCATGTAATTAGTATGGCTAATACTCAAGCCTTGATGCGATATGTGTCTTATTTTATCATTTTCTTTAGGTTCTATGTAGTTAGTTAAGCTCTATTGAAAAATTCGCTTTATGTTTAAACTTAAGGGTTTATTGTTGTTCTTTTATCATACTTGAATCCAAACTATCTAAATTTCTATTATGGAAATCCTTGTAATTCACTAAGAGTAGAAAGGGATAAATATTGATGGAAATGGACTTTGCTGTTTGCGGCAACTTAACCGTTCTCCGCTACATTATGATTGCCACTCTTTACCTATACAACCAGCCCGATTCTTGCTGTTTCATGCATATCACCCTAATCCTTTCATCCATTAATTAGCACCTTGAAACCTCTTATGTCACCGTCCATTGCACTGTAAGCAGCTAACAGACAGCAGCAAGAAAACTGACTTTTACATTCCACGTTAAATTCTCGTCCTATATGTAAGTATTTTGTCACTAATGTTCTATCCTATGAAGCACCATCACTGACGCATAACAAAATTCAAGACACAACTCACCATTTTTGAAGAACATACAACACAATACCATATATCAAAGCACGTTATTTTGATTAAATAAATATTACATATAGCAAATTATATATGTATATATATTATGGTTTGTAATTGTATTCAAAATCAAACTTGATAGAATGTCAAATTAAAATAATCTTATACGCAAACAAGTTCAAACCATCAATCTAATCAAATATGCAAGAAGAGTCATTAAAAATAAGTTCAAATCATATAAACAAAACCAACAAATAATGTCCCACAAAACAAAATAGTGTTAATAACTCAGTCAATTCAGTATTTTAAAAAACTATTAACTGCTAAGAATAGGATTGTGATGCTAGATTAAAAGTTAAATACATTTTTACAAAAGATTGACTACTTTAGCAATTTAAGTTATGGAGATCTATGTCTTGTAAATTTCAAATGTTCTTTTCTTTGGGTGGTGGGTGGTTGATATTTGATTTATTGTAAGTGCTAGGGTTTTATTTTATGATGGTTTTACTATAATTTATTTAAAGAATATTTGCATTCAGTTTTCAGTTTATGAGAACATTAATGTACACCATACCTATCGTGTTATGTGCTAACCATCAGAACCCAGAGTCACCACCAAAAGGTTAGAAAGCTCTAAAAATAGATGGATTTCATTATCCAGTTTCTATATTAGCTATAATATACATGCATAATCATCCACAACCAACAAAAAAAAGTTTCAGAAACAAACAACAAAGTAATTTAGGAACCTGATTTGTGGGACAGCTCTCCTATTGAAAATAAGTCCAAAGTTGTTACAATATCTGATTCTTTTGCATGCATGCAAACATCTAGACAAAACAAAATATATTTTATTATACATTCAAAATATATTAGTTCTTCTCCTTTTCTAGATTCTATTGAGATTGCTTTATCTGAGGCCAGGCGTATACGTTGAAGCATGAGGTTGTATTTGTTCTAAAACTCGAGGCTAGGAATCATAATAAGAGTCGAGAGATCTTACTGGGTCTTTAAATTGCATATTGACTTGTTCAATAATATCTTTCATGCCCTCAAGCCTTCCCAGAATTGCATCCTCACCAAATTCATCATCAGCTCCAAAGAGACGGGTCATCTGCAAGGAAAAACTTCATGTCTGCTTAATGACAGTATCAATAAGACAAGCACAAAAATGATTACTATTATTATTATTTTTTTGGAAAAAATACTAGATATCTAAAGGGGGACTAGCTTATAGAGAAAAGGTAAAATATTATCATAAATTAGTGATTATTCCAACCATACATCCGCTTCAGCAATAAAAGAGCAAGAAGATGATCTACTTACTCTTCAAAAAGTTCAGTAGCAACCATACAGATATGTTAGATAAAGTATTCAGAAATGAATCAAATAATCTAAGAACTCAGGTCTGCACGGCTGCACAAGTTGATTTGATGGGAACACTAGGAGGTAAAAAGAGACCTCTGCATGGCAGGTTGATTTTCAGATCAGGAGCTTTGAGCATACCATAAACAACTTTCTCTGTCTTCCTTTCTTTCTTTTGCTCTCTATCCCTCATAAAGGGTACGCTATACTAAAAATGGATGCCTCATTAAAAGAGTCCACTTTCTCTTTTAATATGAAATTATGGATGGTTTCCAATACTATCCTTTCAATTAGTAATTTATAACGATGACTTGAGTTTGTTACACGAAGGGCCCATGAAGAAAGTGAAGCACTAATTGGTATATTTTTAATGTTTTGTGGGGCAGATGAGCATGTATTCATTCTTACTGTAGTCTCTATGAAAGAAACTAATTGGAACAAAGACTACTTAACTTAAAATGATGTACAATGCCTAAAAGGGAGAATTACATGGATAATGAACAATATGTAATAACAATGAGATGAGAACAAGCAACTGGGAGAGGCTCTTTCACTTAATCTTATTATAAGGATCCTCCTTATATGTCAAGAATAGAACATTCTTGCATCTTTGTATTAGGAAAAGCAGCTCTCTATTAAACAGCTTCTATCAGTCCAAGAGTCTGACCATTCTATCTTTGCTTGATAGAGGTATTTGTACAGAGACAAGATACATATTGAGAATATGTGGCTGCAGAAAGAGGAATTTCTGAAACAGACTCGTACATTATTGGAATTGTATAGCTACCAGTTTACTTGTAGTCCGAGTAGTGTTCGGGCTGAAAAACTTTCAAGGCTTCAAAAGTTTATTTTAATAGATAGAACATGCTTTAAGTTTGGGACCTCACAAGGAAGAAGGTTAAAAGAATACTATATGCCAAAGAAGAAAGCACTATCTCAGGCTATGGTATTGAGAGAGGTCCTAAGAGTTGAAGTACAGTGCACCTTGAAGAAACAATGGATATACAAATCAAAGGCTATGATTAATAATTTTAGATAATTTATTTTTAGAGAAAGTGGTGATAGATGGTAGATGTTGATCAGCCTTATAGAGAGGAGATTAATAACAGGATTGTTCATTTGTACGAGTATGTTTCGGAACTTATTTGGGGTGGCATCCAAGGGTACATAGAATGTCTATCTCCTACATTATATTGATCCCAGAGAGAGGTTTTTGGAGAGTAAGATATCTTTCCAGCCTTCAATGATCTGAACATAGATGAAGTTCCATGTCCATATGGTTTCACTCTCAACTTGTATAGAGTTGGAGTTTGACTAGAACCCATTACAACTCCTCCTGACTTGCGTATCAGACCTGATTTTCATTCTTTTAAAGTCTTGATCTTTATATTGTTTGACTCATCCCAACTTGTTTCAATTCGGTATTTAACTAAAAAAATTACTTCCATCTTTTTACTCATTCTGCATCTCTACTTCAAAAAAATAATAATAATAAAAACTAAATAAATAAATAAATAAAAGCAATTCTGGTACAACCTTAACTTCATCTTGTGACAAAAGAAATTGGACTTCTTATTTTCTCGTTCATTAGATGAGAGGGAATAGAAGACACCATACACATATTCACCTAAATTCTTCTTAGGCTAAGGTTATGTCTCTCCCAATGATTTGCATATTCACCTAAATTAATCTGACCAAATTGCAGGTTTATGAAGTATTCGGTGTCACCGACACTGTAAACCACACAACCAGCATCTACCCATTGTTACTGGGGATTGGGGAACTAGCTCACTAACAATATGAACAGCCACTACTAAGGGATAATGGGAGGCTGAGAGATATTGTACATGTATGACTACACTCTACAACGCTTAATACCATACCTGACTCAACAAGCCACCAAATTTATTTTTCAAAGACATCATTTTCTGAAGCCCCTTCTCCAAGGTTGCTGGAAATTGCAATAGGCGGAGTGTGTGGCCAGTTGGTGCAGTATCAAATACAATTGTAGAATAGTCCATGGTCTGCACCAATCTGCAAGATAATATTTTGTACAACAACACAATTAATAAATGGTAAAAACATACCAAGTACACTAACATGTGAAGTTAATAAATAAATTTTTAAAGAAAAAAATATAAATATATGTAAATAGATGATATGATAGGATCACAAGATCATGGTTAAAGTATTAGTGTATTACACAAAAATGCATATTGCAAGTGTTTCCTTTCCATGTCATCTGTAAATATTGTTAAGACTATTAACTTAAAAAAAAAATGGACGATAACTTACTGACAAAAATTTCCATTGAGAACCAATATCACCAAAATGAATACAGAATATACTGAAATAAGGCATCTAAATCATAACACCAGGGAACAAAGGATAGTGATTCTAGAAGACGTCATAAAGTACATAAACCTACAAGGACAAAGTAACAATGATGTGCTTTGCTTGCAACTAACATAACATGTTTTAATTTTCCCATCTATCTTGAAAGTTGAAATTCCAAACTAGCAACAACCATACATCCTACAACAGAATTAACCCTTTCGTTGTTCACTGTATCAAAGATGGAAACTGAACTCACATGAAAACACAAGTGATTACTGATGAGAGACCATTCTAATGGACAATAGAATATAAGAAATTGTATTGTGGGGCTGAATTTAGGGCCAAAACTATAGGGAATAAATGTAGCAGAGAAATAAATGAAATGAAAATGAAGAAAACCCTAGCACCAACCTAGGTAGGCTATCACAACACTATCGCAAATCTTGAGAACTTTATTCTAACTTATAAGCTTAAGCTTTTGGGTGAAGAGTCTAACTAGTATATCAAAGAATCACAGACTTCACATTCTTTCAATATGAGATACTTTAAAAGTCCCCTTCACGTGCAAGAAACAAAACAACGGGCCTTACTTGTGGACTAAGAATTAACGGTGAGGCAACACAAACAGGTCTCCATGCCTAGACCATATCATCTTGGTACCATGTCAAACTTTACTCCAATCAAAAATCTTAAACTATAAGGTGGACGGCCCAACTAGTACATCAAGTGATTTCAAGATTCATACTCTTTCAATGTAGGATACTTCCTCATATATGTATATATCTAAAACAAAATCAATATATTGGCATTCTAAATATGACTGTACTAAGTCTTCAATTAAGTAAAGCTCAAGACAAAAGATTAGGGACAGTCACATCAAACTGCCCAAAAATAAAAGAATGAACCACTTTCTAGTAAATAATAACATTCTTAACCTTTCTAATTATGGTGGAAGTTAAATTCTACACAAGAGAAAGCGAGAGCAAAAATAGCATTTAGGAAAGAGAGAAGGTGAAAAACATATTGCACCGGTTGCGAAATCAGAAAATGCATCGTTAGATGATAGCAGCCAAAATTTTCATGATTTTTATTTAAGTTTAAGTCATACAATGCCATGAAGCACATGTCCGACACAAACTGTTAATTAAAAATTAAATAAAAAATTTGTGTTCGTGACACGCTCTGACACTTAGTGTCCTAATTTTAATTAATTTTTTTATAAAAAAATCATTTTGAGTTTTTATTATATAAACAAAAAAAAAGGAAGATTTTTGTCCATATGTTGCAGTAACTTGGCTCTTTACTATATATTTGTGGGACATTTTTTGTGTTGTTGCTTTTGTTTGAACTTATGAATATGGGCTGTAATGAATTGATTTGCATATTTTACTTGAACATGTGCTAATGAGTTTGCTTACTTATTTGATTATATTGTTTGTTTCAAAGGACTTGTTTACTTATAAGATGTTAGTTTTAGTTTGATATGATATGAAGTTTAATATCAATACAATTAAAATTATATATAAATATAATTTTTTATCTAAAAAACAAATGTATCATGTCGTAGTTTTTTTAAATGACGAATCACGTCGCAAATCGTGTCGTGTGTCAGTATTGGCTCAACATAGATAAAATGCATTGTTCAAATCCAATATATTATGAAATTGAGTAGATAGATATTGCAGTATTCCTAAGTAGAATAGGTAATTATTAGGGTTTCATCATTCACAACAGAAAAAAATAACTCATTTAAGAGCCTTCAAAAAAGAAGAACAGCATTCATATATCTCGATGAAAGGAAGTAGTTTGCTTATAATTTAAGAAAAATTTTATTTTGAGAAAAAAAAGGAAGAAAAAGAAATGCCTTTTTTGTTAATCTTCGAATCATCGTCCCCATAAGAACCATCATACAATCTGGTAAGTATAGTGGGCATTTTATATTAGAATACAAGAAATTATAATTTGCACCACCTACTCGTTACTTACTTTGAAGAGAAGTTAAATAATTAACTCAACAATTAATTAAAACAAGCTATCATGATTGTAACAGCTGTTTATTCAACCAACAAATAATAATGTTCCGTCCGTTCTAAAATGATTGTCCCTTTTTTTTCTAAAAATTGTTCAAAAACGAGTGTCCATTTGTTTTATAGGAAGTTTGTTATGCACGAATTACCATTATTATCCATAAGAAAATTTAGTTAGAACCCCCTTGAGTTTGTTTCAACAAGAGTGGGTTTTATAAGGGGGAAAGTCTATTCACTCGCCCCTCAAGCGGCACATTTACGTAACTCTGCCTCAAGAATTATCAGGAGCATCGTTATTTAGGGGCTTATTTTGTACTTTGTTCAATTTTCTTGATTGAATAAAATAGTGCTTGCTGATAAGAAAAAAGGGGGAAAGCCTAACCCTAACTAACTTCTTCATTATTTCTACAAGACAGGATAAGGCCACTATAAAATCTGACATCCCAAAGAAGCACATTATCATATAATGCTAGCATGAATCTTACTTCAACATCTCTGCAAAGCTCATGGCCTCGTCAATTCCAGGAATAGCATTTGCCAATTCTGAAAACAAACTATCCATTCCATCAGAGCCCATTTCTTCATGTTCAACATTAGGATCCACCTCCTGTAAAGGATCATAAGAATGAGACAGTCGAATAAAGGAAGAAATTGAAAAATAAGATGGTTAAACCGCAATGCGATGCCAGCGAAATTAACTTCTATCCATTCCGCCTAAGATATAGAACTTGCACTAACATGTCAACGAAAAATCAACCAAATGCTCCGAAAAATTATTCCTGAAACTCAACCGAAACAGACTATTCCGAATTTCATAATATCACCATATCAATGGATATTTCCTCAATTAATCAAAGATCAAAATGCTAATTTAGATGCTAAATCAACCTCAAATTCAGAAATATACCATAAATAAATTGACGGATTAAAAACTCAAAAGATGAATCTATAGAATTGAAAATAATAGAACATGGATTAAAATCAGAGAGAAAAAGAAAAATCGAACCATGGCGAAGAGATTGTTGAAGCCATTGACGAGGGAAGGAGTTTTAGTGAATCGCTGCTGGAAGGCATCGCTGAGATTGTGAGCGGGGTCGGTGGAGATAATCAAAACAGTGGGCCGAACCCTAGCGAGAAGGATCGAGATGATGGAACTGCAGGTGGTCTTGCCCACACCGCCTTTGCCACCAACGAAGACCCATTTGAGGCTGTCTTGCCCAAGTATGTTCCTTAAACTTCCTTCCGGTAATTCTTCATCCGCCATTTTTTATTGATTCTGTACCTGTGATTGCTTGATTGTTTTCGCGACCTACAAACAAATCTACCCACAAAATGTTTCAAAATTTGGTTCCAAACCAACGCTAGATTGAACTCATGAATCGATTTGTGAGTTACAGTAGATTCCCAAACGTAGCTTTGTGGTTCCGCCCGTAACGGCGACGTATGGTTTCCTATCAGATTTTATTTCGTTCTAGTTAGCTTTTGTATAATCTAGTATAACACCACTTTCTCGTCGTTTCAATTTATATTTGTTGCACTTAACATTTTTAATCTCTTTTTTCGCAATTTTAGATTATTTGTAGTTTGTTGGACTCCTTCCCTAAGCTACATTTGACGAAAAATAATATTATTTGGTTATGTGTCTAGAACATGATAATTTTTTAAAATTTTCAAAATGTCTTTTAATTTACTCTTCTTATTCAACCTAATTTCGTCAAAAAAAATCATGAACTCGCTGGAAACTTCAAAGTGTTGCCGGATTTTTTTTAAAAAAAATCAATTTTCATTTTAGTTGATTCCTTTAATTTATGAATGACATTTGTGTTAATTCAAAACAACTATCAACCAATTCATAACTCAATATTTTCATCAATAATCATGAATTGCACAATAAAACAAATTACATCTATCATATTTAACATTTTGTACACACCAACTCAGATCTGGCCACATCAAACTCAAATCCAACTGTGTCAAGGTTGAGAAAGTTAAGGAGAAGAACATAATGAATGCCTTTTCTGGGAAATGAGCTTGTCGGAGGTGCTGTTGGTCAAAGTTGTCGTCGTTGGTTGCTGGCAAAGAAAAGAAGCGTTGTAGCTCACAAAATGTGGCGTTATCATCATGAGTTTGACAGAGAAAAAATGAGATGAGTTTAGTTGAGAAATTATCGCTTGTATAGTGTAAGAGAAATTTAAGAAAATGCAGATTAGAAAATGAGTTGAAGGAGAATAAGAACAAATCAAATCTCATATTATTTTTATTTACAAATTTGATGGGTCATTTCATCATTTCTCACATCGACTATCGAAGTTAATGACGGAAGAACTCAAACAAACTACATGGTAGACTAATGAGTGTCAAGTGCATGATGTGTCAAGTGCATGGGTGCTTCTTGTAACTAGTCTTTTTAATTATTTAAAATTGTAAGTAAAGTACTTGTTTGGGAACTCATGTTTCCAAAAGAAGACTGGGGTTAAGAATGTATAAGGAGGTTAAAGGAGCTTTTAATTTTATTAACTTTTGGATCGATGAGTGTTTTTTGTAATAAAAAAAAAGTTGCAAAAAGAGTTTGAAAATGTATTTTAGATATTATA
>JAYMTA010004368.1:0-12727 GCA_036897625.1 Pelargonium cotyledonis | reverse complement strand
CTAGCAGTGAGAGTGGACTCCATTTGGAAGGAGTGGAAGCTGAAGGTGATGTTCGAGGACAGAGTAGACTTTTCGGGTCTCATTATAGGACCCGAACTGCCTGGATTGGTTTGGCTACTCTGGGTGTTGGTTTTAGTTTGTGTGCATTTGGTTGTTTGTTTTGAGATGGAGTTACGCAAAAGGACAAATGTTGTCTCCATGAGTTTTGGGATCAACAATGTATGGGCTAGGATTAGCTTTAGTGTATACATTTATGTCTGGTCTATTTTTGAGTATGTACGGTTGCTATGTCTTTCTATTATTAAATAATAATAAAGTTTCATTTCCCGATAAAAAAAAAACTAATTTAGTCGGCAAAGCAGAAAATATGGTCGGTAAGCAACAATAAAATTTAAAATAGCGACAACCGATTTATTATGTAGAAATACAACTAAAAGTTTAATTTTCATCTTAAATATTAGTCAACATAAATATATTAATAAATTATTTAATGTACTATAATAATCAAGAGTCGAGCAAAATAAGGTGACAAAACTAGTATACATATAATTTTTAATGGGTAGTCTAATTGAGTGACATGTGACACTCTAATTTGTATAATCGATGCTCCAATTGAATGACATGTGTCACTCAATTTCATAAAATAAAAGTATTTTATTAATGTATTAAATAAATGAGTTCAAATCCAATTTAACACTTTGGTCTGGATATGATCGGTGCTGTCAAAGTTAAAAATCGCGATAGCCTAAATACAAGTTTTCGCTAATGGGGAAAGTGGTTTAAGGAGCGCTTGTTTTTTTTTTTTTTTGGAAGTCTTAGATTCAAGTCTCGGTTGTTTTTTTTTTTTATCAAAAAGTGAAAATAAAAAGTTTTTGTTAACTTTTGGAACGATAATAATGAAGACCCGGGTAAAGTTATGTTACAAAACTAATATTATATATATGGTATGAGTATTCTAAAATTTTAACATAGTCATCCCTAATACACATTTATTGGACCAAATTTTAACAAATACAATAAAATAAGTATTTAACGTTTATAAATAAGACATTTGGGTTATTAATAAAAGTACTGTTTATTAATAATAATAAAAAAAAAAAAAGGGTTATAAATAAGACCAATTCTTTTGTCGTAGGATAAAGGTTTCCGGCTTTGCACGAGACCTCTACTCTCTACATTTGTGCAGCTCCTAATGCTTGCCTTTCATCTCTTCTCCACAATTCCATTTCACCTAGATAGTTATATCTTTGCTTTTCTCTCTTTTATTTCTTCCCTACTTCCTAGGTTTTGGTGATGCTCTTTGCCTTTTATGTATCTACATACGCGAGTATATGAGTGCATGTTTTCCTAATCAATCTATATAGGTTGTAGGTGAAATTTTGAGTTTCCATCTACATAGATTGTAGGTGGGTATTTTCAATTTCTTTTGTGACTCGTATATAGTGTGTCCCTTGACATAGGCACAATTATGAAATCAGTTCTTATATTTGTGAAAACACATTCTTCCTGTTTATATCATATACAGTCTAACTATAACTTATTATAATTATTAAAGAGTTAATATCTCAAATATGTTAAAAGTAATGGTTGAAAGAGGCCACACAATTCACGATGTTAGTAATGTAACATATATATAGCGCCATCTTTGAGGGCGTGCAAAGTGAGTGATTGTACTGGACCTCTAAAGTTTGGGCTTCTTATTGAACTGTGTATAATTAACTGAATAGCTGAAACCGACTTCTTATTACTAGCAATGTCATTGCCAATATTAAGATTTCAATTTAAGACGCTTTATTGAAAAAAATGAAAAGAAAGGAAAGTAATGGAGGTTTGCAACTCGAACCAGAGGAAAGCCTGAATTTTTTCATTGGGCTTTATAAATGCATAATCCACAATCAAATCGAAAATACTTATTTTATCCTCCTCTTTGATCTGCATGACTTCTAAGACCTGGAGTGCATCCAGTTCACCACAAAATAACTTCCAACAAAGAAAAACAAAACAAAACTTTTAACTCGAGAAGACAAACCGCAACTTCCACCAAAATAGTAAAAACAAACTATAAAACCGATATAACAATAACAGTTTAAAACAAGAAAACATGAAAACATCAATTTATCCATAGTAAACACACTCTCACAAATTAGCCAATAATAAATGAAGTCAGAAATGATAATACATTGTATGCAAGTGGATTGAAAAATATGAGTCAATAGTGATGATGAAACCAACAAAAATACAAGACTAATTATGTCGAATACGTGGTTATTTAATAGAAGTAATGCGCATAAAAATAATTGAACCATTGTCGATCAAACAAAAGATCGACAATGGTTTGAAGATGAAGGTTTGTTGAAGAACTAAATATTATGGTTAGAGTTTCTACAAAGAGAAGAGAAATAGGGGATTGAAATCAATAATGATTCTTTAGTTTGAGTTTAGTAAATTATTATTATTTTCATACAGTCATTTGTTTGAAGTAATTTTTCATATAATCATTTGTTTTAGATTAAAACAAAAGGATGATTTTCTCTGTTGTGTCGTATATGTGCAACTCGCACCAATAATAATTTGTAATCAACTAATTAAAATTTGTATATGACATATTTATAACAACACCAATACAGTCTGTGAGTGGTTCACTAAAAAAACGCGTGCCGAATTCTTTTTGTAACGATATAACTGATGTTAGTAACTACTATACTTTCATATCAAAACGGAAATCAATAAAATTTTGTAAGAGCTCATCCTCTCCCTTTATTTAAAGGCCCCACATCTCTTAAGAAACGGGTAACGATAAACGGATTAGCGAAAAGAGGGAGTCTTCTTGTTTAATTCCACTTATGTCCCATTTTCTTGTTCTTCTTCTTCTCCTCCCAATTCCACATCTTCCTCCTTCTCCCCTCAGTCAGGTCTAAGCTTGACTCCGAGTCACTGAACCACCCACCGAACTATCCTATTTTATGAAGCCATAACCTGACCCGTTCCTGAACCGGTAGACGAAAATGGTGTCGGACTCGGAAATCATCGATCGGCTTCGGGAGTTCCTCCTGAATTCGGACCTCAACACGACAACCACTGCAATCGTCCGCCGGAAGCTTGAGGAAGATTTCGAAATCGATTTGTCTGCTAAGAGGGGGTTTATCAGACAACAAGTGGACTTGTTCCTACAGAGCCAATTTGACAAAGCTCAAGAAGATGGCGTAAATGCTGATGAAGAACCAGAAACCGAAGCGGATCAGCTAGACAAAGCTAAATCAGAAGTCTCCGTGGGATCTGGTTCAAATGAGGACGAAGATGATGAAGTTGGAGAAGAAACCAGTTACGGTAAAGGCTCCAGCAAGAAAAGGTCAGAATTTAACCATAATTAAGTGTTATATGATATGTATAATGTATGTGTGAATGAGCCATACATTTAGTTAAATTCTAAAATTTTGAGTTTTTTTCTCGAAGGTTATGCATTGGATATGAATAAAAATGCATAATCTACTGAGCACTGTAAAATAAGTTGAGCTTTTATTTATTTTATTTTGTTGAATAGTATGAGAACATGATTGCAATGTTTATTGTTTTGAATGGTTGCACAAAGGCTTTGAAAATATATTAGTCTTACAATTTGATTGCTCAAACTTTAGGTAATCATAACCTGCCTAGCTACCTGGGGGAACTCAAGGATCTTCTCTAGTATTTTGAGGTTGCTTTTGGGCTATTATAATATATGCTGTTATAATTATATTTAAGGTTACTTGCAGAATGAGATTCATTTGGGCATTGTGAAGGGTTATCTTTAGTGTGCAAATTGGTATTATTCTTTGCTTTAAATGACAGCAAAGTGTTATTTTTTACTTTTGGGTTATTATAGCTTATCTATATCGTTCACTTTACTGGTATAAAATGGCGAAGGGGATGAACACTGAGATTAATCCAACCAAGTGACTATCATTATTGTGGAATGCATAACCACCAGATTAATCACATTATATGTTTTGAAAAGGATACAGAGTTTTGTAACCAGACTAATCCCCATTAATCCTTTCTTGAGCGGCTATGCCTCACCTATTTTGAGTTAAAGTAGTCCCAATTTGTTTTTTTGTTTTTTTTTTTTTTTTGGTATGTGCAACTCCACAATGCTTTTTTCAGCACATTTATCGTATCTTTAAGAATGAAATGAGTGATTATTTTCTTTACGCTCCATTATGCTTCGATACACAAATTTTATATTTTATTTTAGACCTATAATTAGCTTTAACGAGTAAATTATCTGCTAGAATAACTATTCCAACTTCATCTTGTTCATAAACTCATTTGTCCTCATTCATGAACACCACTGTATTTGTACCATCGGTTAACTGGAAGATGTGAAATGTGAAACGCAGTGAGCATATATTTAGTCCCACTCCCACATGAAGCAGGGTGTTGCCAACTGTGAGCTATTGCTTTGTCCTTCTTTGCCAGTGTTTGTGGCTTTTGATGAAAAACCCAGATTGTATGCCTTATAGTGGCTTGCTTATCGTGGCTCTGCTTGTTCACATAAAAGTTCTATATCGCCTAGCAAGAATGGACATTTTCTTCTTCTAGCAAGAACGGACATTTTCTTCTTGGACATTTTCTTCTTCTTTTTCTTCTTCTTGGACGTTTTCTTCTTCTTCTTGGACATTTTCTTCTTCTTCTTCTTCTTGTTCCTGGACATTTTCTTCTTCTTGGACATTTTCTTCTTCTTCTTCTTCTTCTTCTTGGACATTTTCTTCTTCTTAGACATTTTCTTCTTCTTCTTCTTCTTCTTCTTCTTCTCCTCGAAGAGCTGAAGCTATTCTATGAACTTATTTTGATGGCTTTATTTTATTCCTTAATGACATTGGTAATGGAGGAATTGGTTGCAAATTGCAATTAAAGATATGAAATTTAAATTTGCTCTAGATGATAAATACTCAGGAGAATCAGGAATGTGGACACATCTTCACAAAAAAATTACTTTCAAAGACCCCAATCTATGCGTAGCAAGTAAAAAGATGCAGAACTCCTCAGGAAGTTGTGAATCTTGTGATTCTCTTGGAAAATATTAAGGACTTAAATCCACAATATTGCTTTACAAAACTGATGAGGAATAATTGGTACATGCAATACTTATAAGTAGAGATATGGAGAACTTTTTTTTTTTTTGAAGCTATCACATTGTATGTAAAATTTCAGTTATGTAGCCTTTTGATGATACAAGGAAGAAAAAAAAGGAGAAAAGAGAGAAGAAATCTAAGTCATAAGAAAAAATTTCAAGAACAAAAAACTTGATGATCATTGGGGTTAGCTGTGTCATTCCTATATTTGCATAACTCTACTGTTCAATTCTTTCTTACTTAACAGTTTTTTTCACTGTAATGTATATTGTATCATTTTGTAGTTAGAACTTAAAACTGACCAGTTATGTCATTAGAAATTCTAATTGAATAGCTCCATAATTTTTCATTTTGTCTAGTTAATGCTTTGCAAGGTTTCATATATAACCTATTTGTTTCATATTGGTATTCCTTCAGATATATTGTCTCTAAGGTTGCACACATTACTCTACTAATAGTCATTTTATAAACTATTCAGGTCAAACAATGAGGTCAAGAAAAGAGGTGGCGGTTTTAACAAATTATGCAGCCTTTCTCCGCAACTTCAGGAATTTCTAGGGGCATCAGAATTGGCCCGGACTGAGGTAGATACTGAAACTTCTGTGGAAGTAATTATAATGTCATCACCAAATTATCTAATAATCAAGGATTTTTTTTCTGAATCTATTTGTGATATTGATGTTAGGTTGTCAAACAAATGTGGGTCTATATAAGAGAGAGAAATTTGCAAGACCCAAGTAACAGACGGAATATAATGTGTGATGATCGGCTGCGCGCTCTTTTTGGTGTTGATTCCATCGATATGTTCCAGATGAATAAAGCCCTGTCAAAGCATATCTGGCCATTAGACTCTAGTGAGGGTATGCTTCTAAAATGTGTGTTCTTTTTTCTGTAGTATGTAAGTGGTAATTTATTAAAACGTCATTGTCTTCGTGATATCTGACATTGCTTGAATTGTTTGGCTGCTGTACATGTTGACTCAAGAATCGCTCATTAAAATGCTATCCCTTTCCTTAATGCTGTCACCAACTTAGACTTAAGTACTTAACATCACATATACTGTTTTCCTTTGTCTGGTACCAGTAAAGTCAACCCAGAAGGAGAAGCAGCGGAAGCAAGAAAGAGAAGAAGGTGAGAAAAACATAGTTTCTGGCTTATGTCATGAGTCTTCATTTCTTTCTTTTTGTTATTTTTTAGGTCTGGTGCGAGGCTTTCCTTGTCACTTGCCTACAGTTTGACATGCAAGTTAGTGCAAATTAGTTTGTATTACCTAAGTTGGACAAATTTATACTGCTCATTAAACTGTTTCAGGCTTACAGATTTGGTTTTGCTATCTGATATTAATCTCCATTCAGAACCAGATGAACCAAAACGGAAGGAAAAACGACAAAAGGGCGGCAAATCAGGTTTTCTTGCTCCTCTTCAACTTTCAGATGCTCTAGTGAAGTTTTTTGGTACCGGAGAGAGTGAATTATCACGAGCAGATGTAGTAAAGAAAATGTGGACGTACATTAAAGAAAACAACCTCCAGGTCTGTGGTTGCTCTTGCTCCCTTTCACTTAACTATTTTTGGAATTTTGAATGCCTAACTATTTAAACTTTGATATCTTCCATCTGTGGTCCCTTATATTGTAAATTCTCCCATCTTCATTTGCTTGTCAGACTTGAATCCTCCCATGTATCATTTTATACTTGATTTGGGTAAAATAGTAGAAGCCTATTTCAGACTGCTTAGTAATTAACGGTAAATACTGCTACTGATTAAAATATTAGGCTCTATGTATCCACCCAGAATGGTTTTATGTGCACACTGCTGTGCTTGCTACGGCTTTTGTATTTTGATAATCGTATTCTCTACTCGAAATCTAATAAGAATTTTCTTTTTAACAATTCCCCAAAGTTTGTCAAACTATTCTAACTTCTATCCTGTAGTTGAATTCTAACACTATGATTGAGCTGCACATGCTTGTATACTTGGAGGAAAACTTTTACTGTTGTTGTTTCAAATGCTTTTGCATCTTCATCTCTCTCTCTCTCTCTCTTTATGGCTTTTATATTGCGTCTGTAAAAGATGTTGTGGTGATAGTCCTTGAAACTATTTTTGCTTCTTGATGAAGGATCCATCGGACAAAAGGAGAATAATTTGTGATGAGAAGCTGAAAGAACTTTTTGTTGTGGACTCCTTCCATGGCTTCGCAGTCTCAAAACTCCTAGTTGCTCATTTCATTACGCCTGTAGAGTGATGAGTGATCTGATTCTGATGTATCTATATTACTTTTGGACAGGCCACAATTGCACAGCATAAATTAGATTCAACAATTGTTCAGAAAGTCCCATATTTGATGTCTTAATGGTTTGATTTATTGTAGTTGTATTGGAGGACAATTGCTTCAAGAAATTGGGAAAAAAAAAATGCAAAATGTTCCATTGCCGGGAATCGAACCCGGGTCTCTTGGGTGAAAGCCAAGTATCCTAACCGCTGGACGACAATGGAGCACTGATTGATCTTTGGTAATTTATATATATAACAAGTATAAACGTTGATTTAAAACATATAATAATGGAAGTGTTTTAAGCTAATTTCTCAAAAGAGTATAATAATGAAATTCTCCGTTCCAAAATATAGTTTGAGTATCCTTTTAGGATATTATTATTATATAATTTGGCTATGTCGGATTGCTTTGTATTGAGCCAGTCAAAGATTCGAATAATCGGACTAGCTTTTAGGTCATTTATTTTTCATTGGGATTAGTTTGAGTCAACCATGTTATATAACCTTGCTTTTTCATTTAAGCTAAATTTGACATTGTCACACAACTTTTTCATTTAAGCATGCATTAACTTAAAAAAAATTACTATTGTAAATGCTAAAAAGTTATTTATACAAAATTAATAGTCTATACATATAAACAATTTGTGACAATTCATGTATGAAAAAATATGCATATCTCACACATATTGGATAGTGAATGTTAATGGCATTTTATTGTTAACTCATTTTTACTCATAAATATAAACTAAAAAAATGTAAATGTAAATGTGTTTCTTTTCTTAAAATTATGTAAAAACAAGGGATACAATAACAATTTTGGCAAATTACAAGGATTGTACATGCAATTGTTCAAAAATTAAGACAGTCACAATAACATATTAACATGATCGAGCAAGTGGCGTATACGTATGTTTACCACTGCACATAGAGACACACTCACACATTAGCACCAACGATGTCGTGACACGTGTAGCCACCACACCTTGTATGCGGCGAACCGATCGTTAACTTCGCGCATCAACCCATCCATTGGCTGCCACGTGTCCCGGATATTTTACACAAGTCCCTTTCCAGAGAAATGACTTTGGTTCACGTGAATGATTGTGCGGTTGCAGCAAACCATAACACGAAAGCCATCCAAAAATAAACTCACCAATATATATACAAATAAATCTATGATGCAAAAAAAGAAAAATCAGAACCAAATCCCATTTGTTTCAATTTTTATGCACCCAATAATTTACCTTTCTTTCGAGTATTTGTGGAGTCGTGTTATATACAGTTGTTGTTGGCCTGTTGCTCATCATTTTAAATTTGGTTTTTATAATCTTTTGTTTTAACAAATTTAGTTATATTTTGTTTTTGTGTTTGGTATGATGATAGGACAAAGAAACAAATTTATTTTCTATTAATTATCTTCTTTGTCAATAATAGTATAACTTTTGTATTATGCATGATAATGTGTTTTTGTCTTAATCAATAATTAATTATATAATGTACTATTTTCTATGTCTTTAGGTGACTCACCAATCAAAACTATTTAGTTTTGATGGAACTTTTATGTAGAGAGTATGAGTATTGCATTTCTGGATTTGATTTTTATTATGTTAATAGTATGTAATTTTGATATTTTTCTTTAACTACTTATATAAAACTACGTCATAATAAAAAAAAGCTTATAATTAGTATTCATTGTGCTTAATTAATTAAGCACAAAAATGAGATTGGTCAAACTAATCTTCTTATTCTTTTTTTTTTGTTCTATTTAATTTTTAATTGAACTGTACATCATTAGTACGTACAATTGGATATTGCTGAAGATATGGGGCATGCAAAATATGCCATAATGTATTCTTTTGGTTGAAGGAAGTGTGGGATCAAATATGCTTTGAATTAAGATATGAGAACCATTGATTCAAAAGCATATATACCATTCTGATTCAGCCAATGCCACTTCACAATCACTATCTCGATAAAAGCTGAAACTCTTCAAGTACACCATACGGTCCATCCAACACAATTTTCATGTTTCTTTCTCCAAAAATAATATATAGTATAGTCTGTATACATAGCCATCGTTTTATAGAAAGCAGGAATCATCTGGAAATGAAATAACCAGCTTTTGTATTAAAAAGACTATATATCATTTGCAATTAGTCTTCGGATAATTAACAAGTTGTGCCAAGAATTGATCTGGTTTTTTCCCGTGCGACACTTCTTCTATGTGCTTGCAATATGGAATTGATTCTCATTGTCAGTTTTGAAGTTTTTCAATAGTTTTTGAACAAACGAAAAATTAAATAAATTAAAAATCCACAACTCCTACGAAAATATGTTATATGTGACTAACTATCTTTGACAATTTATTTATATTAGATTACTTATGAACTATTTCGTTCAAATTATTATTTTATATATTGTTATTCAGCCTGGTCCTTGGTCCTATAATTTCTTAAAATTTTGGTTCAAATTTGAATAGATTTAAAATGAAAATATAAACATCTTGGAAAATGTGAAACAATAGGCAAACACAACAAATAAAAAGAGCATCTTCTCCATTGTCCTTTCTAATGAAACTAAACATAAACCATCCATCATACCACACACCAAATGCCAAAAGAATCCTTATCTCTAACATTTATTTTGGATTGTATTTTGGAATTTTTTTTTTTTTTTTTAGTATTTCGGTTTCAATTTTTGGGATTCGATTAGATCTTCACATTGCGATTTGGAACATAGATTTGATTTGAAATTCGTCATTTGAAATTTTAGATTTGAAATACAAAATATAATGTTTGGGAAAACATAGAATTTCAAATGATAAGGTATGAGCTGTCATTTGAAATCTCATGTTCTAGGCATATTTTTAATGCCATTAGATTTCACTCAAATTCAAATTTTTAGAATTTCCAAACACTCTATTTCAACATTTCAAATCAAACCAGGATTCCCAAACACACCATAAAATTAATTATAATGTGAGAATAATTTTATTGTTAAAAAATAAAAATCTCAAATATGATACACCGAGTGGTTCCAGACACGTGTCAGTCTCACAGTCAAAGAATCTGAATATAGGAATAAGTAGTGTATTTTTATTTTTATTTATTTTTTCTTGATTTCCTCAATTGATGAATTTCTTGAAGTCACGATTCCTCCCTCATGACGGAAGAGAATGCGCCTGGGAATCTCACCGCTCATCAAAGGTATATGACACGTGTCAACATCTTGTTGATTTCCATATCTGTTTCTGTTTTTCTTTTTCCTGAGATTCTGTGTACTATTAATATTTTTGTTTCTATTATCCTTGAACACATTTTATCATCTACCTCACATGCATTTTTGTACAATTTATTTCACATAAAAGATATTATTGGTAGTTTCTGTATAATTAATTGTTTAAAATTTATGGTTTACAAAATTTTTATATAAATATTTAATGAAATACATTCTTTCAAGATAAATAAATAAATAATTTATTAAGAATTCATAACATCCAACATAAAAACATTACGAGTCATCCGGAGAAGGAACCCCCATCCCAAAAAAAAAAGAATCTGGGATGGGGATGCTCTCTCTAGATAGTGTGACACATTCGACTGCGAAACATGTCATTTCTATGTTAGATTCTTTTTTCTCCGGATGGCGGGATGTTTCACAGTCGAATGCGTCACACCATTACCATTTAATTGAAATGTTGAAAATACACCGCTGGAGAAAGATTTGCAAGAAATAATATTGATGTGCATTGCAATTACTAAAATTTAAGGCTGTTTTGATGATAACAACAATATTTCCCATAATGGCAAATCTGGTAGGTACCAATTAATTGGGTGTTCATTAATTCTTTTATTGGGTCTCTTGTGATGATGACTTGAGAAAATTCAAGAAACATTATCATATTGTATAATGTATATCTGGAATGGAACTCATACATACCCTTAAATGCACCCTCTAACCTAACAGCTAAAATAATTGCCCCCATAAGTTTTGTTGCTCTCATTCATTAAATAAGTAAGGGCAATATAGTCCATTCATTCCTCTTTCATTTAATATAAAATACAAAAAATATATATCTAGGTGAGAAGAGTAGTGGTTCTTTTGTAAAAAATATTTTTTTAGGTATTTAACCATGAGTATCTTGAGAGGATCCGTATTATTGGCGTTTGACACTTTTAAAACGTTTTACCACACCCAAACTAATTTTATTCGAGACTTAGTTACAGTTAAAGCTCATCACCTCTTCTCATGGGTGTATTGAGTAGGAATCGTACGCAAACGCTCTTCCCACTCACGGAGCCTGTGTTGCCAACTGTACCTCTACCCATAAGTATACTAAAATATTTTATTTTTAACTATGCAGTATTCAAATTGAACCATCAATCAGTAATAAAAAAAAATCACTTGATTATTCTGAATAGTGTGTTTAATGTGATACATACATGAACAATTAGGGAAGATTATTGAAAACATAGGTTTGAAGTGTATTGATTTTGTAGGTAGGTACACGTGCAATGGTCTTAGGTGAAAGCTTTAAGTAAGCAGGAGCTCAACATCCCAATTAATGTTGTGTTAATCAATTTTATCAATAAAGGATTACTATATTTTTTAAAGTATATATAATTTCATATTTCATAAATCATAAGCAAAAACACGAACAATGTTATATATTTGGAATATATCTACTATTTTTTATATTTCAATAATTGTATGCGCTATCTAGCATGTTGGTTGCCCGATTTATAGAATGTGTAACGAAACGAAACTTTAAACCATTGAAATTAAACATTAGATCGACGATGTCATTTAAAATAAAAGCAATATGACTTCGATCTTCATCTAGTCTAACTGCATGCAACAAAGCCTCCATGAACAACGCTAGCTCGACCCACAACCAATTGCATTGCTACTCTCAAAGCCATAGCCTCCTATACTTTTGCAACCGCTCACCCCTCGTGGAAACCACTACCACAATACGCGCCTTTCTCGTACCTTGCTCCACTCAATTCTAACCTAACTAAAAAGTACTTCGAATTTGTATAACTAAACTTTTTGTCGTGTCGGATATCTGCATCTAAATGTCCAATTTTAATGAGATGTCATACACATAAATTTTGAAATATTAATTTCCCTAATATTTATGATTCTTATCCAAAATCAAACCATCAAGTGACACTAATCACATTTCTTTGTCCAAAACATAGGATAGTGAGATGGGACATGTAAATATATATAAATTAAGCCACTAATAAGAGATTGACACCTCATTAAAATAATTTGGATCCGGGCAGATTGCTCAGCTCCCACCAATTCACTTGAGTGGGTACAAGTGATTTTAATGAGG